>JBBCBC010000009.1:30547932-30799503 GCA_037126765.1 Stenogyne calaminthoides | reverse complement strand
TAAGATTCACATTGACTTCTTCCATTTGTTCGGTTCTTAGATCGCAAAAAAACCGACAAAAAACTAAACAAGATTCACCCGAACTTCTACCATATGATATACTTTACAAGATTCACAAAATAGACCAAACCTTCTGATCATCCAAAAATTCTGGATCCAATAGACTAAAAGGGGATATATTACCGATTCTGAATACACTAATGCCTTAAAGAGAGGCTCCTATTTTGAAGCATCCACATCTGCCAGCAGAAAGAATGAAAATTAATGTTAAAACTCACTTAATTTAAGCTTATACTGAACAACAAACTTTGCCAGCAGCCAGCTAAAACCGTTTGCTATATATGACCATTGATGACAATGATTGTTTAGTAGTAATTCCAGATGATGGTATGTGTAGTGCAAAACTGACGCTCATACGATAAACCACAAGTTTACAGTAACTGGCCATTTAAGAGAACAAACATTATTTGTTTAGTTCATGAAATAGACTCAATTGACATAATTCAAATCCAATGAAAAGCAGGGATGCAACAATTTCTGTAATGCCTTATAAGTATAGCAAATGGAAAAGCTATAAAAGATGGCCAGAAGTATACCTACAAAAATATTTATGAAGAAGAGTAATGATATGGAGCCCAACATCAGCTTAGACTACTTGTACCATGCTACAGTGGACAAGTAGTTTACTATGATGTCGGACTCCACATGCATATCAAAAACATTACGAAGAGTTGTGCCAAAATGATGACAAAATGCGAGGAAATCAACTCAAATATGCTAAGTTGCAAACTATGATCCAATGGGAGCATGAAATCAATCAGTTCAGTCCAAAACTGAGTGAGTACTCAAAAGTGCCATATAACTGTTGAAATGTAGAACTAATTGAACTTCATTTTAGATGAAGGGCTATCCTATTGTTTTCTAATCTGTAATGGCGGTCAATGAACGGAAAAAAAAAAAGCCTGTATAGATGGAAACGCATCATATAGTTTAAATGAAGATCATATATTTTACAAAAGTCTAATAAATTGATGCTGAACTGCATGAGTTTTTCAGTTTTTCTGGAACGACACCATACAAGATACCTATATGGAACAACTTCAGATTCTAAAATGGAAAATTCTGCCAAAAATGTTTATCTCATTGCATTTCACATAAGTATGAGATTGAGATTATAGATTTTCTCTCTCTGATCTAATTCAACTAAGGCTTCAAATACAATATAGAAGAAACCAGTATGTATCAGTTATTCACCTATAATGAAAAATCTTAATCAGGTCACCACAGGGTCGTTTCATTTGAATGAGCTCTGTATTCGGTATACTGAAGTCATCTATCAAAAGATCTCTATGAAACTCTAAGGCCAACAATTTTATTTGTACCAAGCTGAATCATGCATATGCTACAATGATCACACTAGAATTACTAAAATTGTGCATGCTTAAATGAACTAAAACATCTAAGTATAACGAAGAGAACCTAAGTATCATACCTCTATACAAAGATACTGAAAACACTTCAAATTTCTTCCAAATGATGTTGAAGGTCCCTCTTAACCAGATCAATCCTTTTAAGCTCCAATCGAAGAGCCTCCGCTCTCAATTCCCTGCACTTTTCTTCCACCTCCCGCGCCTTCTCTCGCGGAATCAAAACGCATTTCTCTTTAACAATGTTGGGATACTTAAAAGTGTCAAATGATGCATAAAACAACGGGAACTCAGATTGGAAATCCTCCTGGCTAATCTCCATAACTTGTTCTTTCTCCTTTTCTGCAAAATTATTTTCTTCATTATCCTCATCCACATCATTCCCTTGTTTCAATTCAATGATTTCATCCACCTGTTTTTGCTCTCCAGGGATATTGTCTTCTTGATGATGTTCATCTACTTCTTTCTCTTGTTCCAATTTCTTGCCCTTTTCACCACTCTCATGCACTTGTTTTCTTTCTTTCTTTTTCTTTCTTACTCCCTCATTAACCTTTTTCCCTTTTCTCTGCATCTTGTTTGATTCCTCATCGTCATTCACCTCGCCCACTTCTTTCCTTTTTCTCTCTATCTTATTCCCTTTTTCATCCTCATTCTCCTCAACAACGCCATTTTCATCTCCCCACAGCGCCTTACACAATCTAAACACATTCGATTCATGCGAATTGGAGAAATCAAATTTACCCCCATTGGCCCTAGCCTTTACAAAATTCGTTTCAAACTTTAACCTGAGCTTGCGTACCTTCTCAGAAACTTGAACTTTAGAAAATTGATTCGCAAGATCATCCTTGATGAACTGGTAAAATTCCGTCCACTTGTTCTTCCTCCCATCAGCCCAGAAAACAGCGAGACCTCTAAGCAAAGCAATTTCGTCCTCATCCGAGAATATCTTAGTGAACGATGCCTTTTTCTTAGGTTTAAGGGTGGGCATGACTATGAAATCGGATGCAGATGGGGAAGAACATGCAGACCCGTTTTCTGCGGGTTCGGGCCCGACCCGTTCACGATCTGCATTCAACTTGATTTTCTTCGGAGACACAAGCGCTGTGCCTTCTTCACCGGCCTTGTCTAGAGTTTGTTTTCCATCTTCTTCTTCACCATCTTTAGCAAAAAGCAGTTTCTTTCGAGCCATTTTTAGAGAGAGAAAGCTCGGAAGTCGTAGTATGTTTTTAGTGTGAGAAAGTGATCAAGGCTGGCATAGACGAATTTATTACAATTTTGAATTTATTGAAAACGAGGAGGTATGCTCTACTGCATTTCGTCCACAGACTACAGTGCACCTATGTGGGGGGTGAACAAAATTTGTCAAAACAAATAATGCATTAAAAGACTTCTACTAGTATTAAATTTTATTTGAAACACTCAAAAATTATTTTTTGTTTTAAAAAGTTTTTAAATTGATAATTGGTGGTTTATGAAAGTTCCTGATAACAGAAAATTATGAATTTTAATAAATTAGTCTAATGTTTTCCGCACACATTAGTCTAATTCGATGATATTATATCCAGATAAAATTTAAAATTAAATTTCAAAAGAAAATTTGTCTTTAACCATTTGTCAAAAAGAGGTCATATGAAACAATAGTTATATAGTTTAGGGGTCTTACCAAACAAAATTATATAATTTAACGATTTTTTATTAAAAAAAGTTGAATAACTTTTCAAATTAAAATTTGATAGTTCAATTTGATGTCTTATGTTAAACAGTATCTATTAAATTCGGTGTGATTTTAATTAATAATTTTGTTCGGTTTTAAAATATAAAAATTTTGGAGTTTGATTTTTTAAGGAATTAAAATCTTGGTTAAATCGAAATTATACTTAGTGTCTTTTTTTTCTTTTTAAAAAAATATTTAATAACTTGACTAAATCGCTTTAAAAAAAAAACAAAAAACTTGACTAAATCCTTTTTTTTTTAAATATTTAATAACTTGATTTAAAGGTGATTACATTGTTAGTGTTAGTGTCCTAGAGACAATCTATTGTAAGGACATAATACTCGATGATATTCAGTTTGATTTAATATTATAGTTCACTTAATATTAATGTATGACAATAATCAGGTGGCTTAGCCCACCTGGCCACTGGGCTCCACAATTGAGTGGGAGACTCAGGTTCAATTCCCTTTGGGAACGAATTGGAGTATGCGAGTTATAAGGTGGCTTGGTGGATTTGTGGAGGGTTTGGGTGCTTGGTGTACTAACTACTAACAACTAATTTTGTCCGATCAAAAAAAAAATATTAATGTATGGCAATACACTTGTTTGAATATTATGTTTGATTGTTTGCATTTGTTCATACAAGTGTTCCCATGAGTCATTGCTGTCATTGAGACATGATTCTCAAATAGCCCCGATCAAGGATCATCAAAAAATGGGATATTGATGATGCAATGGAGATTGGTGTGCGATCTGCATCATACTCTTAGAGGGTGTAGTAAGATCTCACTTACTACGAGATATTATGTATCTCATGATGGATGCACAAATACCTTAGAGGGTATTGGTATAGCCATCCGAGAAATCGTTTGATGTATTTCCACTATATGTATCTACGGGTGTCTCGATTAGTGGGAGCGATGCGATACTCCTTTGACTTGAGGTCAATATGCACGACATGTGTGGGATGATGAACTTTGACCATGACCAACACTTGCACCCTTCCATGGGTAGATAAGGCTTGGGTTGAGTTCATCACGAAATGCATGTGCGTGGTAGTTGAGCCAAGAATATGATTTATTCCTCAATATGGATTTAGAGAGAATACTCGTCTTCTCATCATAATTAAATCTAAGTCATCGGCCGATGTACGTCAACTTAGACTTTGTGGCTAAGTGTGATATATATGATCAATTAGTGATTAAAGATAATATGATTAAGTTATTTGAATAGACACTTCATCATGTTCAAGACTTAATCGACTATTCGCGAATGAAAGGAGGAAATCGTAATAGCTCATGTTTCAGTTCATGTAGTTACACGTTTCTCGCAACGTACCTCATATATTGAGAATGTTTGATTTATTGTCTAGGGTTCAATTAAGACCGTTAGTTTGACTAATCGCTCGATATATGAGGGCCTATGGGTCACACAACAAGTAGTTCTCTTTTACGCATTATAGTTGGTTGATTAAATGTTAAATTGAATTTAATATTTAATTTATGGAGAATTAATTAATAATAGATTAATTTGGAATTAATTATTATTAATATTTAATTAAATTGGATTTAATTAAATAGAATTCTCAATAATAATATATGAAATATTATTATATGATTTAATATATATGGAATCAAATCCGTAGAGATTTGATATACATGAGAATTAAATCCGTAGAGATTTTATACGTGGGAAATAAATCTAAGATATTTATTTTATTAGGATTTTTCCTAATTAGGTTAGCTTAAGATTTAAGCTGGGTCTCTCCTATATATATGAGCTCTTGGGAATTCACAAAAACACGTTAATTCACATTTCTCCATAAAATCTAGAATATAAATTTTCCATAAAATCTAGAATATAAATTTTCCTAGCAAATCTGTGCAAGTCGTGCAAGTCCGTGGAACTGAGCAGGGGATTACGTGGATATCTGTATAGAGAAAATATCGTCACGATTCTTTAAAAGATTTCTCTTTATGTTTATATACATATTCAATTATCGATTCGTATGTTAGTTGTTGGTGAACTATTTATTTTATTTCATGTCATTTATTCGTTCGGGATTACGTGGATCCATAGTAGAGAAATGACAAATTTGATTGCATAATATATTTTTCATAGATAATTGGTTGCTTGAGTTTCAATTAACTAATTTGCCCAATTACCCAAAATTATTAGATTGGCGTTTTTTTTTTTTTTTTCTGAACAAAAAATTGGAATTGAGAAATTTTTGGGTTTAAGCATCACGATTTATTAAACCTTTTTAATATGATTTGATTTATTGATTAAGATTTTTAATTTTACTACCGTCATAATCGAGACGGGACCTACGTTGGGGTCGGGGGGTCACCCTGTTTAATTTGAATTTCTTATATATATATATACACTTATAATTAAGATATCGATGGCATCACGATCTCTAGATTTTGTATATTAACATAATATATTTTTCATAGATAATTGGTTTATAGATTATATTATATCAATAAAACAATTTCATACGCCCAATTTAAACAAAATTATTATTAGATTGGCGTTTTTTTTTTTTCTGTGAACAAAATTGGAATTGAGAAATAAAATGTTGATTTTGGGTTTAAAAATAGAGATCACCGGATTTATTAAACCTTTTTTAATATGATTTTAATTTATTGAAAATATAAAAATTTAATTAATGTTATAAATTACTACCGTCACTGGTCATAATCCTGATCTTGCTGGGCAAGAGAAGAACTCCGACTGGTGCTGCTAGTAGATAGAGGCGGTGTGCGTGGCGGCGATTCGCTGCGCATTGCTTGAGGCGGCGGTGATTCGCCGGACGCGCTTCGCGATGCCAGCGATTCGATGCACTTGGCGAACCGCTGTGTTTTTTTCGCTGGACGCGAGAAAGAAAGCCGATGCTTGTGCAATTGAAGAGGCGATGCACCACGGTGGCAGTTTGCTGCAAACCGTCCCAGGCAGCGGCGACCTGCTGCGGATCGGGTCGAGCGGCGTCGATGTTGATGGTAGAAGACGGTGATGGACGTTGTGAGGAAGACAAAGTTGGGCTGTTTAGTCATATTAGGCCTTATATAATTTGGGCCTGTAGTTAATTATCTCAAGTAAGATTGTTTTAAGAAAAAAATGGTTGGACCAAAATTTGATAATTTGATAAAATTGATTTTGGGTAAATTAAAATATTGAACACGATTTTGGAAATAACTGAAAGTTTAGTACTTGTCGGTATTTCAAATTTTAGCTCTAATTTTCCTACGAAAAATTAAACACGCGTTTATTTGATTTATGTGTTTATTTAAAATAAATTGTTTTGCATGTACTAAATATTTATTGAATATTTTGCACGTGTTAGTTATTTTAATGAGAACTTGATTAATTGTTTCCCACTTGTATAACTATTTACGTAAATTAATATTTACATTATTAGTTATCGTTCGCATTTAATTGTTTGGGTAGAGCGTAGCCAATAATTTGTCGGATAATTGTTTGGGTAGATGTAATGTGTTAGTCCGTTAAAATCATGTTTGGGTATACTCGATTAAAATTGCTCAAATTAATGTAGATTAACATGTTGGATCTTTAAACAATTAATACCCGTCTTTTAAACGTTCCTCACTAAAATATGGTTTTCTCATTAATTTGATAAGATGTCTTCCATCAAAATTAAAAGTAAACCGGAGATTTCGTTCCAATAAGTACTTAAAGACCCCCATCTTTTGCTCGGATCTACATCTAACGAGACTTTTATAGGGACATGTAATGTCATCGCTTGATGGTTGTAAACCAACTTAACTTTGTTTCGCTTGGCCCTCATGAAACAAAGGGTAAGGACATCGGTCGAACTAGGTTAAACAAACTAGGAATTGCGATTTGTAATTGGTTTGGAGACCTACCAGGTTATGTTATTGTAATGATCATTTTCATTGGATTATGATAGTAGTAATGTGGATCCTAGTCCATTATAATTTATTTTTGATATAAATTCGTACTTTTCCGATGAGGTCGTTAAGTATGTGAAAATAATGGAGACAAAATAAACACAAAAGAAAGGCCATGTTTATTTTGATTGTTGAATATTGATCATAGGAATTATGTGTTTAATTCCCGTTTTATTTTATTTCTCTTGGTTAGTTGAAATGTATAACTGTTGTTGAGATGTGTTTTGGAAACAAACAAATTGGCTAGGCCAAAATTTTCTGGACTTACACCTAAACGTGTGTTTGGTGCTAAGGCAAGAAAATATTGAGTATGTGTTGGACACGCCAATCCCTGTTACCCCTGCAGCTGGTTTCTTGAGACAACTACGTTTGATGTAGTAGCTCAGAATAAACATCAAAAAGATGCTTCCCAGACGCAGTGTGTGATGTTGCTCGGCATGACTCCTGAATTGCTTAAGGCAACATGAGAAAATGGGTCCCTTCTAAATGCTCAAGCATCTGAAGGATCTCTTTGATTCTGAATTTCGTTATGAGATTTATGAAATGATGAGAGATCTGTTCAAATGCCGGTTAGCTAAAGGAGAGAAGATTTCACCTCATGTGTTTAAGATGATAGGCCTAATTGATAAACTTGGTAATTTAGGCTTTGAGCTAAAAGACCAATGTTTTCATTTATCCTATCCTCCAGTCGCTCTCGGATTTATATTTTAGTTTCATTGTGAACTACAATATGAATAAGATGGATGTGACCATGTCTGAACTTCACAACGTGCTCAAGACTTTTGAGTTCACTATCACTAAGATGATGTTCAAAAGAAGGAGTGGGTAGATAAGGATGTGTGTCTCTACTATAAGTAGAAGAGGGCACTGGAAGAAGGACTATAAGGCTCTAGTTGCTAAAAGGAAGGCACTAGGTGCTTCTGGCACTAGAACATCTATGTTTGTTATTAAGATAAGCATGTCCACTAATAACGCTAACTGCTTGGTATTAGATATCGGATATGGCTCCCACATTTGTAAGGGGCTCATGTGTCTTAGGACAGTTAGGGCGGGTGAAGTCGTCTTACACGTGGAAATGGAGCAATAGTTGCTCCTGAACTGTTGGGATAACATATGCCAGGATCTATCGGGATGACCTCATAAACACAAATTTAAATTAACAATTATTACAAGTATGAATTTACCTAAGTGAATTCAAATAATAATCAATCCAACAACAACATAGAAATAATATTTCACGTAAAAGATCCTAGCATGCGAAATTTCTAGGAGTTTACGTAAACGTACCCGTTGGAGGGACGATATGAGTAGAGGTGGCAAAATGATCGGGTCGGGCCGGCCCGGCCCACCGGGCCCACCGTAAGTTTCGGGCCGGGCCTAATTTTTAACGGGCCTCCATTTACGAAGCCCAGCCCGGTCCTAGGCGGGCCGCCGGGCCGGGCCAAAATGACCATTTTTTTAATATTTTTTAAAATATTAATTGCATAATTTTATAAAAATATGGTACCCTTTTTTTTTTATATATCTCCAAAAGACCTTATAAAATACATTATGAGGAATACTTGCATGAGACCGTCTCACAGTGAGACGGATGATAATTTGAAATTGACGTTTGAACACTTTGAGAGGGGTGAACATTTTAATAGGTGGATCTAAAAAACAAGTGTAACTAAAAACTCATTTAAATAAAATTTATAATATTAGTCAATTAATAAAGGAGCTATAGAGTATAGCAGTTGCCCAACATTTTTTTTACCACAAGTTTTTGTCTTCACCTTTTCATTTCTTCTTCAAATTCACCACAGGTCCACATTATCTATACAAATTAATGCATTTCAAGTTTCCAAAACATATTTATCTACTGAAGAAAAGCACCTATGTTACTTTAACTTCAATTGGGCTAATATATATAAAAAAATAAGACACTAATCTGACATTTCCAGCGGCCAAACCCAAATACCGGGCGGGTCGCCCATCGAACTGTCGGGCTAAGCCAAAAAAAAGCCCCTTCTTTTTTTGGCCACCAAAAAAAAGCCCCCAAATTTCCGTTTATCCATCGGCCGGGCCCATTTTGCCATCTCTAGATATGAGACAGACAAGATCAAGTATTTGGATACCCACCAAAAGTCATTCTCAAGTATTCCCAAGTCCTAGTCCAATAACCACGGTGGAAGGTTCTCCGATGAACGATTTATAAAATAAGGAAAATAAAAATATTTTTGCACCACCTTTGTGGATTTCTAATATTTCCAACGCATGGAACACTAGAGGAATGAAAGAATTCATCCCCTTATTTATATTATAGGGGGGGACGAAAATTTGGAGTCCAAATAGGGTTAGGAAATATATTTTCTTGATCTCCAAGAAATCTTGAATATATCCAATATATTCTTCTTTCCATGTGTATTTTTCCACAAAAATCTCACACCCTATTTAATCCTTATTTTCGAAAAACCAAGGAGGAAGATTTCAAGTTTGGATCTTTCTTGAATTTATGAGATATTCTTGTATTCCAAGAATACATATTTTTTTCCATAAAATCCTTCCAAGAAAATCTTTTATTCCTTCTTGTCCCCCAAGTTTTCGAAAAATTCCAATTAAAGAAGCCAAGTGGGAGTTTTCTTGAATTTATGGGATAATCTTGTATTCCAATAATACATTATTTCCTTTCCATAAAATCTTTTCAAGAAAATTCTTCTCCCTATTTTCTTTAATATTTTCGAAAAACAAGGAAATATAAGCAACAATAATTTATTTTATTTTAAGCACTTTTTATTTATTGGACTATAATTTGGGCTACTTGAGGGGCCTTTAGGAGAATTAAGATGAATCTTTCAATGGGCTTCTGAATTCCAATATTGAGCCACAATATAATTCAGCCCATTAATATTAATTAATACCACTATATAATTAATATTGACTATCCAATCTTAACCCATATTACGGTAATATGGCTCCCGGTTATTATTTCCCGTGTTTAAAATTATTTAGTCCATTAATTAATTAAGCCACTGAAATGTTTTATATTAATTAATATTTTATTCTTGGAGTAAGGACAGCCCAACTTTATTATCCATACCGGAAAATTAATTTCACTTGCAAGATTTGGTATGATAAAGGTTCCGGGCCCACCAAGGGGACCAATCAAGCAAGACTTTTGCAAGCACACGATTCTCTGTATTAATTTAGCAACTGTCGTGCAATTAAAATTATTGCCCAAGATATAGGGTATCGAAGTCGCAATGATTCTCTTCCCATTTATAAGTCAAAACAATAACTACTAATCACACACAATCCTTATTAATTGACAGAGATTAAGAAATCAACAACCACTGAGGTCTAACTCTTCATCCCTTAAGTCAATGCGAATGAGTTTATCCTCTCTGTAGGTCCGCTTCAGCGCATCGAATGCACTAGTGTAATCTCTGTTGGGGAATGAGTTGCACAGATCTATTCGGGGTGAATATTTAAACACAGATTTAATTCTTTAATTATTACTAGCATGAATTAATCCTATATTAATTCAAATAATAATTGCAACAACTTATCATGCATATAATAAGCCACGTAAAACCTACGCATGCGGAATCTACGGGTTTACGTGAACGTACCTCTCGGGATGACAGTGAATTCGGTTGGACGGACTAACCAAAAGGACTTCCCAAGTATTCCCTTAGCCCTTGCTCAACTATCCGGTGGAAGGACACTTGTCGAACAATTAACAAAAGGAAAAAAATAAACTTTGTTGCACCACTTATGTGAATTTGCTAATTTTTCCAGCACCCCTATTTATAGGTGAGAGGTGGTCGATTTTTCCAGTAGAAAACCAATGTGGGAAAAGACTTTTCTTGATCACCAAGAAATCTTGAATATCTCCTATATTTTTTTTCTCATAATTAAAATATTCCACAAAAATCCCACCTCATCGATATGGATTATTTTCGAAATTAATGATGCAAGAATCCAAGATTTGGATCTTCTTGAATTTATGAGATATTCTTGTATTTCAAGAAATACATATATTCCATAATAAATTTTCAAGAAAATCAAGAAAATCTTTCTTGCCCACTATATTTCGAAATCCTCTTATGAAATAACCAAGTGGGAGATTTCTTGAATTTAATGAGATAATCTTGTATTCCAAGAATACATATCTTCATTCCATAACAAAATTCAAAGAAAATCTTTCTCCCAACTTATTCATAATTTTCAAAAATTTAGAGGAAAAATAAGCAACAAAATTTATTTTATTTTAATCACCTTTTTTAGTTAATGGACTATTTGTTGGGCTACTCAGGGGGCCTTTAGGAGAATTAAGATTGGACCTTCTAATGGACCTTGAATATCTAATATTGAGCCACAATATAATTCAAGCCCATAAATATTAATTAATCCCACTACATAATTAATATTGCACTATCCATCTTAACCCATATTACAGTCAATATGGCTCCCGGTCATTATTTCTCGTGTTTAAGATTATCTAGCCCATTAATTAATTCAAGCCAGTGAAATAGCTTTCCGTTAATTAATATCTTTTGTCCTTGGTCAAGGAACAGTTCAACATTATTATCCATACCGAAAACTAATTCCACTTGCAAGATTTGGTATGATAAAACTTATGAACCTCCCAAGGGGGCAAATCGAACAAGCGTACTTGCACACAATAATTCGTATTAAATCTTAGCAATCACATGTGACCAATAATATGTTGGGATTATACTGAAAAGTATGCTTTTACTTTGTATAATCGAAACTGAATTTTCAGACTTATTTACTGAAATAAATTGTTTATCACTGATGCTTTAAATATGATTGAATGTTATATATATTTCTTTGATAACTGCTCAATAATTAAATGCGTGTTACATCAGTAGTTAATTTAGTGATACCGATCACGTAAGATTAAATTAATGATCCGTTGTAACTAAAAGTACGCCATTCACGACCTAGATGGAAATGAACAACCATCGTGAAAGGTTGAGGTGTAAGGCTCAGATTGGTTTGTCTTGACCAAGAGATTACACTAGTGCATGACTAATCTTACAATAGGACCTATAGGAGGATAAATTCTTGAAGCGAACAATGAAGAATTAGACCTCGATGGTTAGTTGTTTCTTAACCTTCGTCCCCTTAAATAGGATCACGTGGGATCGGTAACTATTGCTTTGACTTATCATGGGTAGCGAATCGTAGAGAGATTCAATACTTTTATCTTGGGCAATATTATTGGTCACATGTGATTGCTAAGATTTAATACGAAGAATCGTGTGCAAGTATGCTTGTTTGATTTGCCCTTGGGAGGTTCATAAGTTTTATCATACCAAATCTTGCAAGTGGAATTAGTTTCCCGTATGGATAATAATGTTGAACCGCTCTCGACCAAGGACAAAAGCTATTAATTAACGGAAAGCTATTTCAAATGGCTTGAATTAATTAATGGACTAGATAATCTTAAACACGGGAAATAATGACCGAGCCATATTGACTGTAATATGGGTTAAGATGGATAGTCTGATATTAATTATGTAGTGGGATTAATTAATATTTATGGACTTGAATTATATTGTGGCTCAATATTAGATATTCAAGATCCATTAGAAGGTCCAATCTTAATTCTTCTAAAAGGCCCCCAGAGTAGCCCAACATATAGTCCAATAACCGAAAAGGTGATTAAAATAAAATAAATATTGTTGCTTATATTTCCTAAATTTTTAAAATTATGGATAAAAAAGAGGAGAAAGATTTTCTTTGAATTTTGTTATGGAATAAAGATATGTATTCTTGGAATACAAGATTATCTCATTAAATTCAAGAAATCTCCCACTTGGTTATACATAGTGATATTTAGAAATTTTTTGAAAATAGAGGGCAAGAAAGATTTCTTGATTTTCTTGAAAAGATATTATGGAAGATATGTATTTCTTGAAATACAAGAATATCTCATAAATTCAAGAAGATCCAAATCTTGGATTCTTGCATCATCAAATTTTTAAAAATAATGCCATAAAATAGGGAGGTGGAATTTTGTGGAATATTTTAATTATGGGAAAAAGAATATATGGGATATATTCAAGATTTCTTGGTGACCAAGAAAAGTCTTTTCCCACATTGAAATATCACATAAATTTCGTCCACCCTCCCTCCTATAAATAGAGGATGATTAGTTCATTCCCAAATACAATTCCATGTGCTGGAAATATTAGCAAATCCACATAAGTGGTGCAACAAAGTTTATTTTTTCCTTTTTGTTAATTGTTCGCGAGTATCCTTCCACCGGATTGTCGAAGCAAGGGCTAAGGGAATACTTGGGAAGTCCTTTTGGTTAGTCCGTCGGACCAAAGCCACTTGCCATCCCGAGAGGGTGCGTTCACGTAAACCCGTAGATTCCGCATCGTAGGTTTTACGTGGTTTTTATATGCATGATATGTTGTTGCAATTATTATTTGAATTAATATAGGATTAATTCATTGCTAGTAATAATTAATGAATTAAATTTGTATTTAAATATTCACCTTAATAGATCTGCATGCAAATCATTCCCCAACAATCGTATCAAAGCCACTTTGTTTGCTCTGAATTTTTAAATTGTAATTTAATTAAGTGGACATTAAATTTGAAATTGGATAGTAGAATCGTTAGATCTGCTTTTGCGGTATCCAATTGTCATGGATTTTAATGTTTTATTTTTGCATGCATATAAACCGTGTTTTTTTTAATTAGATTCGCTCGATTTGTTTTTATTCGGAGAAAATCCACGAGTAGACTAGGATTTGTTTGATTTGATCAATGTAATAGATTAGTCTAGATCTAGGCTTATTTATTTTTTGTAAATAAATTGTAAATCCTGACGAACGGGCGACGGGAATTAAAGGATCTAAATCCGTAATCCGGCGTGTAGCGCTGGCGCTGGCGCTGCACGCGATGGGCGCAGGGCGAGGCCGGCATGGCCGAAGGCTGAGGATGAGGGCTCAAGGCACAAGACGGGCGGTACGGCCTGTGCCGAAGCTGACGGGCGGACGTTACGGACGCCAAGACGCGACGGGCGGGGCGAGACGCTGGCGCCGAGACGCGAAGGAGAAGAGGCGATGCGATACAAGGATGTGGGCCGATGCCGCTAAGAATCCGCTAAGAATCGCCGCCGATATATCGCCGAGGCGCTGACGGCACGCGCATCCGGCAAAGCAGGCCGGTTAAAGTTGCCCCAGCCAAGTGGCGGCGGATCTTGGGCGTGCATCCTCCAAGGAAGCCGCTTGGCGTGGCGGTTCGAGACGGCATTTTTTTCGAGACGAACAAGTGGGAGAAATTCGAGACGTGTTTCTTCAAGATCAAGTCAAGAAAAATCAAACCATGACAGTTGGATAATTTGTGCCCAATATGTTTATTTTTCTGTTTTGCTTGATTTATTTGTGCTTATCTTATGCTTTATTTAATTTGTTTAAATGTGTTTGCATGAGGGTTGCCAAATGAAAAATCTCAACTTCAAAATTACTAAGTATGTTTAAATAATTAATTGACAATTTTATTAGGATAATAAAATTGAATTAATTTTGACCTCCATGATTTATTTATTTGTGAATTCTTTTGGAGAAATTCCCCCACCTGGACGATCGAAAGATAGGTTTCACATGAATGAATTCCAAACGGATGATTGTGGGTTATTACTAGTGGCGGCGATGACCCTCCCCACGAGGCTCGATTAAAGCGAAATAGTAATCCTCAGATTTAATCATGGTTATTACTTAGGTATAAAATTGATATGCATATACTTCCCCAAGTCCTGTCAATTTTATATTGGTCAAGTGAGCCAACTATTAATCTGGATATTAAAGGTTTGTAAATCTTCTTGTTTGTAACTTTCTTGAATGTGTTTAAATAATGACCCACCCCACGTGGCTTATTTAAACTGCTTTTGAATGATGTTGGTGATGCATGTTCATATTTTTTTTGAGATTTTAAATATGATGAATGTGATCGAACCTTGTGATATACTTGTGCTATTGCATATAGTTGTTTATTTCGATTCGAGATGTCGTTACCTTTTAATCCAATTGTTATTATACTTAAAAGTCAATACAATATGTATGGAAACTATATTGATTGAAAATTATAATTGTCTAATCGCACAAAAGCACAAGTGGATTTTGACACACAAAAATCGATGATAAACCAACCCGACGAGTCAAAACATGCGGGACTCGTCGATCACCTTCGAGAGATGTCATCATCGGCCGAAAATGGTGGAGGAAAAACTCGTAAGGGATTACGTCCTCAAAATAGATGGCCCATCCCAACAAACTTGAGATTCTCGAGTCAGATTATGATCCGGAGACTCAAATGAATTTGGTACTTCATTCTCTCGCCGAAAAGGTTTTTGAGCATTTTGGCCTCGCTAGCTAATTTGTTGCAAACTTTTGGACTCGGCGAAATGATGATAAGGCACCAAACTCAAGCTTTGATTGACAAGTGGTCCATCTTCATCTTCTAGGCCAAGGGTAGGCAAGATAAAGAGGACCAAAGGCCATAAGCAATAAAACTCAAATCATGTTGCCAAGGGCAATGGTAAGATGAGGAATGCTTGTTGAGTCAAGGAAAATCCAAAGAGGAAGTGCTTAAGGCTGCGGTGAGAGAGAGACAATGGAGGTTTTGCTGTTCCAACCCCAAAAAAGGACCGAAAAGAAAGGTAATTCTCACACACTAGTTGTTGAAACTTGTTTAGCGGTGTATACTTCTCATTCGTGGGTGGTTGATACGAGATCCACTAATCATGTTGGCTTCACGGGTTCTAAATGATCCGGCAACATAGTGGGAGTGAGATCCTCATTACACTGGGCAACGTTACAAAAGTAGAAGACATTGCAATGCTACGTAAGTGGCAGATATTGCAATGCTACGGTAGTAACGATTATTGCAATACTACGCAAGTAGCGGACATTGCAATGCTACATGATTAGCGATTAAAAGCGATGGGAGAAGTGCACCTATCTTTTGAAGATAAAGTTTTTTTGAGATTATCTTTGTGTTCCCAGTTTTAGAAAGAATTCACTTTCAGTTTCTAAAATTCGATTAAATGACACTAAGTTTCTTATAATAAGAATGACATCATTTTTGAAATGATGAGTGTATCTGTTACGGGACATTGATGGAAAATCTCTATACAATTAACTGTGCACACCACTCAAGAAATGTATCCTATAACACATCAATCAAGCTTTAGAAAAGAAAACGTTCATCGACGCGTGAACGAGACACTTCTTTGGCATCTAAGATTAGGTCATATAAATCCAAAGAGGATCCAAAGGTTGGTGAAAGATGGTTCACTGGAGCGTCTCCAAGTTGAATCGATTCCAACCTGCGAATCATGTTTGGAGGGTAATATGACCAAGAGGGCATTTGGAGCCAAGGGAATAGGGCCAAAGAAGTGTTAGAGATCGTTCACACGAGATGTATGTAGTCCAATGTCAACCAAAGCAAGAGGAGGTTATGAGTAATTTTATTGATGATTACTCAAGGTACATTTTCCTTATGAAGCATGAATTTGAGACCTTTGAGAAATTCTAAGAATTTAAGGCTCAAGCAGAGAATCATATGGAAAAACGTGTCAAGTCTCTACGATCGATCGTGGAGGTGAATACCTCAAATGAGTTTTTGAACTACTTATCGATGAAGGGATTGTATCCCAAACTCATCGCACCGGAACCCCTCAACAAAAGCGGGGTTTGCGAAGCGAAGCAACATAATTCTTTTGGAAATGGTTAGATCAATGATGAGTTATCGCGGATCTTCCCAAGTCGTTACGGGGTTATGCCTTGAAATAGCGGCTTACATTACGAACTTGGTGCTATCCAAATTGGTTCCCAAAACTCCCAAAGAATTGTGGACCCAAGCAAAGCCTAGTATGAGACACATGAGAACTTTGGGGTGTCCGGCCTATATGTTGGACAAGGAAGCCGGTAAGTTAGGATCCTCGATCAGAATTAAGGTTGTTTGTAGGATACCCCGAGGGAACAAAAGGGTGTATGTTCTATAGTTCCGAAGATCAAAAGGTGGTTAACATCACCCACTTTAAATTTTTGGAAGAAGACTATATGAACCAAAGAAAACCCAGAAGTGAGATTACCTTAAATGAGCTTAGAGGGCAAACCTCAGTGCCAACTGTACTAGATGATATACCAAACAATACATTTTCTGGCAGACCTCGTTATAGTGGGAGGGTTGTTTGACAGCCCGAGAGATTCATGGGAATAGGAGAGTCCTCGGACTTGATTCCAGGAATCAGACCCATGGACATATGACGAGGCACTCCAAGATATGGATGCAAATTCTTGGCAAACAGCAATGAAAGGGTTCTATGTTTCATAATAGAGTGTGGGAGCTAGTCGAACCACTTAATGGGGTCAAACCCATTGGATGCAAGTGGGTATATAAGAGGAAAAGAGGACCGGACGGGAAGGTTGAAACCTTTAAAGCAAGACTAATGGCGAAAGGTTATACTCGAGAAAAAAGGGATTGATTATGATGAAACTTTTTTTCGCCCGTAGCCATGCTTAAGTCCATCCAGTATTCTCTTATCGATTCTTTGCGACGACCTTGAAATCTTTGCAAATAGATGTCAAGATGACTTTCCTTAACAGAAGTTTTGATAAAGAGATCTATGTGCAACAACACCAAGGTTTCATTGAAACAGGTCAAGAACACCTAGTTTGTAAGCTCAAAAGGTCCATTTACGGACTCAAACAGGCATCCAGAGCTTGGAACCAAAGTTTTGATCATGTAATAAAGTCTTATGGGTTTGATCAAAACAAGTTTGAAAGTTGTGTGTATAAAAAGCGTTTGGACCGCATTGGTATTCTTAGTACTATCGTAGATGACATTGTGATCATCGGGACGATGTGAAGTGTGATCGGGGCGTAAGGGCATGGTTTCAAAACAGTTTGATATGAAAGACTTAGGGAAAGTCGGACATATCCTTGGGATCAAGATAACTCGAGATCGCCAGAAAAGGATGATCGGGTTATCGCAAGTTTCATACATAGACATTGGTTTTTGAAACAATTCAGCATGCAAGATTCCAAGAAAGGATTCGTACCTTTCAGACTTGGAATCCATCTATCCAAGAAAATGTTCCCTAAGACGAAAAGGAGATAGATGACATGAAAGGTATTCCTTGTGCTTAGGCTATCGGAAACCTTATGTATGCAATGCTGTGTACGAGATCGGATATCTGCTTTGCCGTAGGCGTGATAGCAAGATATCAAAGTAACCCAGGGAAAGCGCATTGGACGACAGTTAAAAACATTCTGAAGTGTCTGAAAAGAACTCGGGATAGAATGTTGATTTATCAGTCAGATACTCCAATCCCCATCGGCTACACGGACTCGGATTTCCAATCAGATTTAGATTCCATAAATTATCTGCCTCAGTTAGTGTGTTTCCATTTGGGAAGTGAAGCCATCAAATGGACGAGTGTGAAGCAGAAATGCATCACTGACTCAACCATGGAACTCGGGTAATTAGCTGCTTGTGAAGTAGTGAAAGAACCGATTGGGCTCTAGATCTTCTTAGTGGACTTGGATGGTGTTCTGAATTTATCTAGCAATATCTGCTAGGGGCAGTTGCAAATTCAAGAGAACCAAGAGTCCACGAGTCAAACAAACACATTAAAGGAAAGACATCTTATACGAGAAATCGTTAAGAGAGGAGATATAGATGTGGCAAAGATAGCGTCTGAGGACAGCCTAGCAGATCCATTCACAAAGCATCTGCCTCTAAATATATTCCAGAGACATGTGAGTGGAATGGGTGTCAAGACCGTTGACAATCTGCTTTGAGTATAAGTGGGAGAAATTATTAGGTTCGTGTAGGTGACATTAGATGTCGCGGACTACGCGAGACGTGTTGTAGTATACTTAAAAGAAGACTTTGAGTATAAGTGGGAGATTGTTGGGATTATACTGAAAAGTATGCTTTTACTTTGTATAATCGAAACTGAATTTTCAGACTTATTTACTGAAATAAATTGTTTATCACTGATGCTTTAAATATGATTGAATGTTATATATATTTCTTTGCATAAGCTGTTCAATAATTAAATGACGTGTTACTGCAGTAGTTAATTTAGTGATACCGATCACGAAGATTAAATTAACGAATCCTTGTAACTAAAAAGTACGCCATTCACGACCTAGATGGAAATGAACAACCATCGTGAAAGGTTGAGGTGTAAGGCTCGATTGGTTTGTCTTGACCAAGAGATTACACTAGTGCATGACCGTCTTATTTGAATAGGACCTCTGAGAGAGATAAATTCTTGAGAATCGAACAAGGAAGAATTAGATCCTCGGTGGTTCGTTGTTTCTTAACCTTCGTCCCTTAAATAGGATCACGTGGGATCGGTAACTATTGCTTTGACTTATCATGGGTAGCAAATCGAGAGAGATTCAATACTTTTTATCTTGGGCAATATTATTGGTCACATGTGATTGCTAAGATTTAATATGAAGAATCGGTAATGCAAAGTATGCTTGCTTGATTTGCCCCCTTGGGAGGTTCATAAGTTTTATCATACCAAATCTTGCAAGTGGAATTAGTTTCCCAGATGGATAATAATGTTGAATCGTTCTCGACCAAGGACAAAAGATATTAATTAACGGAAAGCTATTTGGGTGGCTTGAATTAATTAATGGACTAGATAATCTTAAACACGGAAATAATGACCTAGAGCCATATTGACTGTAATATGGGTTAAGATGGATAGTCTTGATATTAATTATGTAGTGGGATTAATTAATATTTATGGGCTTGAATTATATTGTGGCTCAATATTAGATATTCAAGATCCATTAGAATGTCCAATCTTAATTCTCCTAAAGGCCCCCCGAGTAGCCCAACATATAGTCCAATAACCTAAAGGTGATTAAAATAAAATAAATATTGTTGCTTATATTTCCTCTATATTTTTTAAAATTATGGATAAAAAGGAGAAAGATTTTCTTTGAATTTTGTTATGGAATGAAGATATGTATTCTTGGAATACAAGATTATCTCATTAAATTCAAGAAATCTCCCACTTGGTTATACATAGTGATATTTCAAATTTTTGAAAATATAGAGGGCAAGAAAGATTTTCTTGATTTTCTTGAAAAGATATTATGGAAGATATGTATTTCTTGAAATACAAGAATATCTCATAAATTCAAGAAGATCCAAATCTTGGATTTTTGCATCATCAAATTTTCGAAAATAATGCCATAAAATAGAGGAGGTGGAATTTTGTGGAATATTTTAATTATGGTAAAAAGAATATATGAGATATATTCAAGATTTCTTGGTGACCAAGAAAAGTCTTTTCCCACATTGAAATATCACATAAATTTCGTCCACCCTCCCTCCTATAAATAGAGGATGATTAGTTCATTCCCAAGTACAATTCCATGTGCTGGAAATATTAACAAATCCACATAAGTGGTGCAACAAAGTTTATTTTTTCCTTTTGTTAATTGTTCGCGAGTATCCTTCCACCGGATTATCGAGCAAGGGCTAAGGGAATACTTGGGAAGTCCTTTTGGTTAGTCCGTCCGACTAAAGACACTGCCATCCCGAGAGGTACGTTCACGTAAACCCGTAGATTCCGCATGCGTAGGTTTTACGTGGTTTTTTATATGCATGATATGTTGTTGCAATTATTATTTGAATTAATATAGGATTAATTCATGCTAGTAATAATTAATGAATTAAATTTGTATTTAAATATTCACCCCGAATAGATCTGTGCAAATCATTCCCCAACATAATAATGCCCAAGATAAAAAGTATTGAATCTCTTTGATTCGCTACCCATGATAAGTCAAAGCAATAGTTACCAATCCTACGTGATCCTATTTAAGGGACGAAGGTTAAGAAATAACGAACCACTGAGGTCTAATTCTCCCTTGTTCGATTACAAGAATTTATCCTCCTGTAGGTCCTATTCAGTGCATCAGTCATGCACTAGTGTAATCTCTAGGTCAAGACAAACCAATCTGAGCCTTACACCTCAACCTTTCGCGATGGGTTGTTCATTTCCATCTAGGTCGTGAATGACGTACTTTTAGTTACAAGGGACTGTTAATTTAATTTTCTGTGATCTGGTATCACTAAATTAACTTCAATGTAACACGTCTAATTATTGAATGCTTATCAAGAAACATATGTAACATTCAATCATATTTAAAGCATCAGTGATAAACAATTTATTTCAGTAAATAAGTCTGAAAATTCAGTTTCGATTATACAAAGTAAAAAACATACTTTTCAGTATAATCCCAACAATCTCCCACTTATACTCAAAGTCTTCTTTTAAGTATACTACAACATGTCTCGCGTAGTCCGTGACATCTAATGTCAGCTACACGAACCTAATAATTTCTCCCACTTATACTCAAAGCAGATTGCAATCTGTCTTGACACCCATTCCACCCACATGTCTCTCGAATGTATTCAGAGGCAGACTCTTTGTGAATGGATCTGCTAGGCTATCTTCAGACGCTATCTTTGCCACATCTATATCTCCTCTCTTAACGATTTCTCGTATAAGATGTCTTTCCTTTAGTGTGCCTTTTTGACTCGTGGACTCTTGGTTCTCTTGAATTTGCAACCGCCTAGCGGATATTTGCTAGACAAATTGAGAACACCATCCAAGTCCACTAAGAAGATCTAGAGCCCAATCGGTTCTTTCATCGCTTCACAAAGCTTCCACTTACCCGACTTTCATGGTTGAGTCGTTGATGCATTTACCTTCACACTCGTCCATTTGATGGCTACACTTCCCAAATAGAAACACACTAACTGAGGCAGATAATTTCTGGAATCTAAGTCTGATTGGAAATCCGAGTCCGTGTAGCCGATGGGGATTGGAGTATATGAGTGATAAATCAACATTCTATCCCGAGTTCTTTTCAGACACTTTAGAATGTTTTTAATTGTCGTCCAATGCGCTTTCCCTGGGTTACTTTGATATCTTGCTACCATGCCTACGGCAAAGCAGATATCCGGTCTCGTACACAGCATCGCATACATAAGGTTTCCGACAACCGAAGCACAAGGAATGCCTTTAATGTCATATATCTCCTTCTGCGTCTTAGGGGACATTTTCTTGGATAGATGGATTCCAAGTCTGAAAGGCACGAATCCTTTCTTGGAATCTTGCATGCTGAAGTGTTTCAAGACAGTGTCTATGTATGAAACTTGCGATAACCCGATCATCATTTTCTTGCGATCTTCGAGTGATCTTGATCCCAAGGTTGTGTCCGGCTTTCCCTAAGTCTTTCATATCAAACTATTTTGAAAACCATGCCCTTACGTCTGATCACACCTTCACATCATTCCCGATGATCACAATGTCATCTACGTACAGTACTAAGAATATTAATGCAGTTCCAACACGCTTTTTATACACACAACTTTCAAACTCGTTTTGATCAAACCCATAAGACTTTATTACATGATCAAGACTTTGGTTCCAAGCTCTGGATGCCTGTTTGAGTCCGTAAATGGACCTCTTGAGCTTACAAACTAGGTGTTCTTGGCCTGTTTCAATGAAAACTTGGGGTTGTTGCATATAGATCTCTTCATCAAGACTTCCGTTTAAGGAAAGCTGTCTTGACATCCATTTGCCAGATTTCAAAGTCGAAATGCACAGCAATCGATAAGAGAATACAGATGGACTTAAGCATGGCTATGGGCGAAAAAGTTTCCTCATAATCGATCCATTCTTTCTGAGTATAACCTTTCGCCACTAGTCTTGCTTTAAAGGTTTCAACCTTCCCGTCCGGTCCTCTTTTCCTCTTATATACCCACTTGCATCTAATGGGTTTGACCCCATTAAGTGGTTCGACTAGCTCCCACACTCTATTATGAAACATAGAACCCACTTCGGCTTTCATTTGTTGTTTGCCAAGAATCAGCATCCTTATCTTGGAGTGCCTCGTCATATGTCCATGGGTTCTCGATTAAATCTTGTCACCGAATCAAGTCCGAGGACTCTCCTATTCCCATGAATCTCTCGTCAGTCTAACAACCCTCCCACTACTGACGAGGCTCCGGTTGTGAAAAAGTATCGTTTGGTATATCATCTAAGATACGATTGGCACCGAGGTTTGCCCTCTAAGCTCATTTAAGGTAATCTCACTGGGGTTTTTTTGGTTCATATAGTCTTCTTCCAAAAATCTAAAATGGGTGTTGATGACCACCTTTTGATCTTCGGGACTATAGAACATACACCCTTTTTGTTCCTCGGGGTATCCTACAAACATCCTTTTAATTCGATCGAGGATCCATTTTGGCTTCCTTGTCCAACACGTGGGCGGACACCCCCAAATTCTCATGTGTCTCATACTAGGCTTGTGCCCGGTCCACAATTCTTTGGGAGTTTTGGGAACTGATTTGGATAGCACCAAGTTCAGAATGTAATTTGTTGTTTCCAAGGTATGACCCCAGAACGACTCGGGAAGATCCGCATAACTCATCATCGATCTAACCATTTCCAAAAGAGTTATGTTTCTTCGCTCTGCAACCATGTTTTGTTGAGGGGTTCCCGGTGCAGTAAGCTGGGATACAATCCCTTCATCAGATAAGTAGTTCAAAAACTCATCGCTGAGGTATTCGCCTCCACGATCAGATCGTAGAGACTTGATACGTTTTTCACTATGATTCTCTGTTTGAGCCTTAAATTCTTAGAATTTCTCAAAGGTCTCAGATTCATGCTTCATAAGGAAAATGTAACCGTACCTTGAGTAATCATCAATAAAATTACTCATAACCTCCTCTTGCTTTGGTTGACATTGGACCACATACATCTGTGTGAACGATCTCTAACATTTCTTTGGCCCTATTCCTCTTGGCTCCAAATACCCTCTTGGTCATATTACCCTCCAAACATGATTCGCAGGTTGGAATCGGTTCATCTTGGAGAAGCCCTAGTGAACCGTCTCTCACCAACCTTTGGATCCTCTTTGGATTTATATGACCCAATCTTAGATGCCAAAGAAGTGTCTCGTTCAAGTTTGATGAACGTTTTCTTTTCTCGGAAACAATTGATGTGTTATAGGATACATTTCGTGAGTGGTGTGCACAGTTAATTGTATAGAGATCATTCAACAACGTTCCATGACATATAAATTTATCAAAAAGAAAAATGGTAACAACTTTATTAAAAAAAAGTAACCGAATATCCATCATAAAAAGTTTAGAAACTGAAAACAAATTCTTTCTAAAATTCCGGAACGTAAAGAATATCTCAAAATGAAAACTTTGTCTTCAAAAGACAGGTGCACTTCTCCCACTGCTTCAGCTGCCACTCTCGTAGCATCGCCCAGTGTTATGAGGACCTCACTCCCACTAAGTTGCCGGGTCCGCTTGAACCCCTGTAATGTGAAACAAACATGATTAGTGGATCTCGTATCCACCACCCACAAAATGGGAGGCATACGCCGCTAAACAAGTTTCAACAACTAGTGCGTGAGAATTACCTTTTCCATCCCTTTTGGGTCTGGAACAGGCTGACCTCCAATGTCTTTTCTCACCGCAGTTGAAACACTTCCCCTTAGCTGGCTTGTTCACTCCACCACCCTTCTTCACCTTATCTTTGCCATTGGCAACACTTGTCTTCACTTGCTTGTGGCCTTTGTTCCTTTTCTTGTTCTTACCACCCCTTGGTCTAGAAGAAGAAGAAGGTCCGTTTACCACCAAGACTTGGCTCTTCTCGCCCCAAATATCGCCTCTCGACGAGACTAAAGCTTGCAAATCGATCGGGCATCAAGAACTTCGATTATTCATCCGGTAGTTGAACTGGAAACCTGCTCAAAGCTTTTCGGCAAAGAATGGAGCACGAAATCGATTTGGGTCTCGATATCGTATTCGGGCCAAGTACCTCAAGTTTATTAAGGTGAGCCATCATCCGGAGAACGTGCTCCCCACTTCAGGCGTTCCTCCACCATTTTCATAGAGAGCAAGTCCCTCATGGTGATCTGACGAGTCACATGGTTATGATGTTGAAACATCGCTTTAAGACTAGTAATGATTTCCTCAGCGGTCTCAACGTTCTGGTGTTAGTGTTGCAACACATCTGACATAGAAGCCAAGATGGTACACTTTGCCATTTCGTTAGACCGCTCCCAGTCAGCATACTCTTTCTTAACCGTTTTAGTGGACTCATCTGATGGTTTATCCGGTTTAGGTGTGGTCAGAACCCAGTTATGGCTTTGTGTTGTGAGGACAATAGTGAGTTTTCGATTCCAATCAACAAAATTTTCTCTAGTGAGCAAATTGTCTTTTAGTATATTGAACAGTGGATTAAAAGGTTGCGACATGATGAACTGAAATAAATAATAATATGCA
The DNA here is from genome assembly GCA_037126765.1 of Stenogyne calaminthoides. Classification (NCBI taxonomy): domain Eukaryota; kingdom Viridiplantae; phylum Streptophyta; class Magnoliopsida; order Lamiales; family Lamiaceae; genus Stenogyne; species Stenogyne calaminthoides. Next base: position 30,774,055 of record JBBCBC010000009.1, on the reverse strand, counting down.
TAAGCACAAATATATCACAAGGTTCGATCACATGCATCATATTAAAATCTCCAAAAAATATGAACATGCATCAGCCAACATCTCAAAACAGTTTAAATAAGCCACGTTGGGTGGGTCATTATTTAAACACATTCAAGCAGGTTGCAAACAAGAACAATTACAAACCTTTAATATCCAGATTAATAGTTGACTCCCACTTGACCAATATAAAATTGACAGGGACTTTGGGGAAGTATATGCATATCAATTTTATACCTAAGTAACCATGATTAAATACATGATTATTATTTTGCTTTGATCGAGCCTCGTTGGGAGGGTCATCGTTGCCACTAGTAATAACCCACAATCATCCGTTTGGAATTCATTCATGTGAAAGCTATCTTTTGACCGTCCCATTGGGGGAATTTCTCCAAAAGAATTCACAAACAAATAAATCATGGAGGTCAAAATTAATTCAATTTTATTATCCAGAATAAAATTGTCAATTAATTATTTAAACATACTTAGTAATTTTTTAAGGTGAGATTTTTCCATTTGGCAACCCTCATGCAAACACATTTAAACAAATTAAATAAAGCATAAGATAGCACAAATAAATCAAGCAAAACAGAAAAATAAACATATTGGGCACAAATTATCCAATTGTCATGGTTTGATTTTTCTTGGCTTGATCTTGAAGAAACTCGTCTCGAATTTCTCCCACTCGTTCGTCTTAAAAAATACTTCATCTCGAAATGCCACGCCAAGCGGCTCAGCGGAAGGGATCACGCCCCGATCCGGCAGCCACTTAACTGAACCGCTCAGCCGCCCGCTGCTGCCCTTGATCCCTCGGCCCCGCGCGACTCTCGGTGTGGCGCCAGCGTCACGCGTCTCGCCTCGCCCAGCGACCTCGGCAGCCCGTCCACTGCGCGTGGCCGTGCCCCGTCTTGTGCCCGTCCGTCGCGCCCGATCGTCGCCGCGATGCCGCGTCGCCCGCGCCCGCCCGTCGCCGCACTCTCCGCCGCGCCTTTCGGCGGCAGCCTCGCCCTGCGCCCGTCGTGCCGTGGCCTTCGCCCAGCTACTTGCCCGATTACGGATTTTGTCCTTTAATTCGCCGATCTCTTGTTTCGATCCGGTTACAATTTGTTACAAAATAAATAAACCTGAATCTGAACTAGTCTATTACATTGATCCGTCAAACAAATCCTGGTCTACTTCGTGGATTTTCTCACGAGGTAAAACAAATCCGAACGAATCGAATTAAAACCACAATTTATATGCATGCATAAATAAACACATTAAAATCCATGACAATTGGATACCTGCAAAACAGATCTAACAGTTCTACTATCCAATTTCAAATTTAATGTCCACGAATTAAATTACAATTTAAAAATTGAGTCTCAAACCGTGGCTCTGATACCAATTGTTGGGGAATGAGTTGCGCAGATCTATTCGGGGTGAATATTTAAACACAAATTTAATTCTTTAATTATTACTAGCATGAATTAATCATATATTAATTCAAATAATAATTGCAACAACATATCATGCATATAATAAGCCACGTAAAACCTACGCATGCAGAATCTACGGGTTTACGTGAACGTACCTCTCGGGATGGCAGTGAATTCGGTTGGACGGACTAACCAAAAGGACTTCCCAAGTATTCCCTTAGCCCTTGCTCAACTATCCGGTGGAAGGACACTTGTCGAACAATTAACAAAAGGAAAAAAAATAAACTTTGTTGCACCACTTATGTGGATTTGCTAATTTTTCCAGCACATGGAATTGTACTTGAGAATGAAACAATCATCCCCTATTTATAGGTGAGAGGTGGTCGATTTTTCCAGTAGAAATCCAATGTGGGAAAAGACTTTTCTTGATCACCAAGAAATCTTGAATATATCTCCTATATTATTTTTCCCATAATTAAAATATTCCACAAAAATCCCACCTAATCAATATGGATTATTTTCAAAATTAATGATGCAAGAATCCAAGATTTGGATCTTCTTGAATTTATGAGATATTCTTGTATTTCAAGAAATACATATATTCCATAATATCTTTTCAAGAAAATCAAGAAAATCTTTCTTGCCCACTATATTTCCAAAATTTTGAAATCCTCTTATGAAATAACCAAGTGGGAGATTTCTTGAATTTAATGAGATAATCTTGTATTCCAAGAATACATATCTTCATTCCATAACAAAATTCAAAGAAAATCTTTCTCCCAACTTATTCATAATTTTCAAAATTTAGAGGAAAAAATAAGCAACAAAATTTATTTTATTTTAATCACTTTTTTTAGGTTAATGGACTATTTGTTTGGGCTACTCGGGGGCCCTTTAGGAGAATTAAGATTGGACCTTCTAATGGACCTTGAATATCTAATATTGAGCCACAATATAATTCAAACCCATAAATATTAATTAATCCCACTACATAATTAATATTGCACTATCCATCTTAACCCATATTACGGTCAATATGGCTCCCTGGTCATTATTTCTAAAATGTTTAAGATTATCTAGCCCATTAATTAATTCAAGCCACCGAAATAGCTTTCCATTAATTAATATCTTTTGTCCTTGGTCAAGGAACAATTCAACATTATTATCCATACCGAAACTAATTCCACTTGCAAGATTTGGTATGATAAAGCTTATGAACCTCCCAAGAGGGCAAATCGAACAAGCGTGCTTGCACACGATACTTACAGATTAAATCTTAGCAATCACATGTGACCAATAATATTGCCCAAGATAAAAAAGTATTGAATCTCTTTGATTCGCTACCCATGATAAGTCGAGCAATAGTTACCAATCCCACGTGATCTATTTAAGGGGCGAAGGTTAAGAAATAACGAACCACTGAGGTCTAATTCTCCTTGTTCAATTTCGAAGAATTTATCTTCCTGTAGGTCCTATTCAGTGCATCAGTCATGCACTAGTGTAATCTCTAGGTCAAGACAAACCAATCTGAGCCTTACACCTCAACCTTTCGCGATGGGTTGTTCATTTCCATCTAGGTCGTGAATGGCGTACTTTTAGTTACAAGGGACTGTTAATTTAATCTTCTGTGATCTGGTATCACTAAATTAACTTCAATGTAACACGTACGAATTATTGAACAGTTATGCAGTAAATATATGTAACATTCAATCATATTTAAAGCATCAGTGATAAACAATTTATTTTAGTAAATAAGTCTGAAAATTCAGTTTCGATTATACAAAGTAAAAAGCATACTTTTCAGTATAATCCCAACAATCTCTTGGTCAAGACAAGTCATTCTGAGCCTTACACATCAACTTCTACCAATAGATTGTTCGAATCTATCTAAGTGGTGAAACACACACTCGTATACAAGGAGTTGTTAACGTGATCTTCTGTTATCTGGTATCACCACGTTAACTACAATGTAACGCGTGCTACGAACGGTTTGCAATAAATATATATAACATTCAATCATATTTAAAGCAACAATGATAAACAATTTATTTCAGTAAATAAGTGTTTGATACGTAGGTTATACAAAGTAAAAGCATGCTTTCACATATAACCCCAACATGAACATGTAGGGACTTATGTGTTAGACTTATCATTTGGTTTTAGATTAGAACTTAATGATTGTCATCTAGTTCTTTCTATTACTCGCAACATGTATTTGTTGCATTATGGATATGATGTTCTTAATATACAAAATAAAAGACTCAAACTTAGTAATCATGAAAACCCGACTTACTTATGGCATTATAGAACTTGATCATGCAAATGAGAAAAGAATCGCAAGGTTAAGAAAGTTAGACTACTTAGCCCCATTCGACTTTGAGTCTTATGGAAATTGTGAATCTTGTCTTAAGGGCAAAATGATCAACAAACCCTTTTCTGGGAAAGGGGTTCGTGCCAAAGAAGTTCTAGAGTTGATCCACAGTGATGTTTGTGGACCATTGCCCACTCTAGCTAGGGGTCACTTCGGATACTTCATCACTTTTACTGATAATTTCTCGAGATACGGATACAGATACGTGTATCTTATGAAACACAAATTCGAATCTTTTGAGAAATTCAAAGAGTTTAAAGTTGAAGTAGAGAAACAACTTGGTAAGAGTATTAAGACTCTTCGATCAGATCGAGGTGGTGAATACCTTAGCCATGAATTCGCTGATTATCTGAAGTTGCATGGAATCCAATCACAATGGACTCCTTCCGGAACACCCCAGATGAATGGAGTATTCGAGAGGAGAAACCAAACCCTGTTAGACATGGTGAGGTCCATGATGAGCTTTTCCTGTCTTCAACATTCTTATGGGATACGCGTTACAAACCTCAATTTACATTCTGGATAGGATTCCATCTAAATCGGTTGAGCATATACCATGTGAACCATGGTGTGGCAAGAAGCCAACTTTTACACATATCAAACATGGGGTTGCCCCGTGATTGTGAAAAGGATGCTTACCGACAAGTTGGAATCCAAAGGTGAAATGGGTTACATTGTGGGATATCCTAAGGAAATTAAAGAATATTGCTTCTATCCACCTGAGAAACAATCAGTGATTGTTTCTAGGCAGACCAAGTTCCTCGAAGAAGACTATGTCTTTAAGGAACAAGGTCGCAAGCTGATAGAACTTGAAGAAATTCAAGAACCACAAATTAACAAAGAGACTGATATCTTGTCAAAGCAACATGACAAGGAATCAGTGGGAGCATTCAACAACTTTCACGGTGGGAGTCTTTCACTAGCTGATCGTCTTTCAGCCAATGGGAGCGTAATTGAGTATGTTTGCCAGTGCAAGAACCTTCAAGTGGGCTGAATGAGAACAACATAGTTCAAACTCCCGCCCAAGAGGCATTTGAAAGTGTAGCTCTCGAGGACTCTCCGGACATTGATGATATCGATGCACCACAAAATTTCACAATCAGAATGTACAACCTACACAACCACAGCTCCGTAAGTCAATTAGGAATCGTAATCCGTCCATTAGATACGATTACCTCTTTGGGGAACTCGATAATATGGACATACCGAATAACGACGATCCTAATACTTATTCTGAAGCAATATTAGATATTGATTCAGGGAAGTGGCATGAAGCCATGAAATCCGAGATGGACTCGATGCACACCAATCAAGTCTGGGACTTGGTTGAGTTGCCTAAAGGGGTTAGACCCATATGTTGCAAACGGGTCTTCAAGTGAGAGACCGATGCAAATGACAAAGTACAAACCTACAAAGTTAGGTTGGTGGCGAAGGGTTATAGTCAACGCGAAGGCATTGACTATGATGAGACCTTCTCACCAGGTGCAAAGATCAAGTCCATTCGAATTTTACTTGCGATAACAGCAAACTATGATTATGAGATTTGATAGATGAATGTCAAAACAACTTTCCTCAATGGAAACATTGATAAGGAAGTGTTTATGACTCAACCGGAAGGTTTTACGTCTAAGTCAAATTCTAATCTAGTATGCAAGCTAAAGATATCCATTTATTGATTGAAGCAAGCTTCTAGGAGTTGGAATATCCGATTTGATGAAGCTATCAATTCCTTTTAACTTCATCAGAAATTCAAAAGATCCTTGTGTTTATTGTAAATGCAACGGGAAGAATATTGTTTTCATAAACATATTGATTTTGGGAACCAATATCCCGTTAACGCAGTCCCTTAAAGATTGGTTGTCAAAGACCTTCGTGATAAGGGTCGTTGTGAAGCCTGCTACATCCTAGGGATCAAGATCCACAAGGATAGATCCAAGAGGATATTGAGGTTGTCACAGTCCTTCTAGTGAAGCTGATATCAAGCATATGAGAGATGTCCCATATGCATATGCAATTGGGTCAATCATGTACGCCATGACTTACACTAAGGCCAACGTGACCCACGCTTATCAACATCACCGGGTAGATACCAATGGATAAAACTATCAATTCTTTGAAGGATTGTCCTATCTCGATAAACTAAAGAATGTTTTCTTGTCTATATGAGAGATGTCCTAGTAGTATTGGTTAAAAATTTGAGATAAGTTTCCAATTCGACTGTAATGATTACAAATCACAGTTAGGTTACGTTTCACTCTCAATGATAAACGGAATAGTTCCAAGCAATCAACATTCAACAATCAAAGTTGAGTAGATTCTTTGTATCGTAATCCTCGGAAGGCTATCTGGATTTTATAGTTCTTAAGAGAACTAGGGGGTATTCCGAGTGCCGGTTGTCTAATAAAGTTGTATTGAGACAACGCCGTACGATTCTCCATAAAGCAAAGGAACCGAGATCGCATAAAACGAAAAACGAGCATGTACCTAGGTTTATCATTTGATCCGTCATAAGGATAGGAGAAATATAATTAAAATGTATTCCCACATATTTAATTTGAAAGATCATTTCAAGTTTCGACCGAGTGCTCATGTACAAATCACATTTGATGGTCTAGGGGTTAGACATGTAGGTGATTGACTCTAGTCCAAGAATAGATTGTTTGTTAGTGTCCTAGAATAATCTATTGTAAGGACATAATACCTGATATTCAGGTTTGATTTAATATTATAGTTCACTTAATATTAATGTATGGCACATACACTTGTTTAAATATTATGTTTGATTGTTTGCATTTGTTCATGCAAGTGTTCCCATGAGTCATTGTTGTCATTGAGGTTGTGAGAACTAAATGACTTAAGCATGATTCTCAAATAGCCCGATCAAGGATCATCAAGAATGGGATATTGATGATGCAATGGAGATTGGTGTCATAAACTCTTAGAGGGTGTAGTAAGATCTCACTTACTACGAATACTAGGTATCTCAATGCAAAATACCTTAGAGGGTAATACCCATCCGAGAAACCGCTTTGATGTATTTCCACTATATGTGTCTACGGGTGTCTCGGTTAGTGGGAATACTTGAGGTCAATATGCAACATGTGTGGGATGATGAACTTTGACCATGACCAACACTTGCACCCTTCCATGGGTAGATATGACTTGGATTGGGTTCATCACTTAAATGCGTTGCATCAAAGTTGAAACTAAGATTCATTCCTCAATGTGGATTTAGAGAATACTATCCTCTCATCATAATTGGATCTAAGTCATCGGCCCTGCACGCCAACTTAGACTTTGTGGCTCCACATACATGATCAATTAGTGATTAGATATAATATGATTAAATTATTTGAATCTTCATTTTCATCATCACTTTCACCTATTCGCGAATGAAAGGAGAAAATCGTAATAGCCCATGTTTCAAGTTGGATAGTTGCACGGTTCTATAACGTACCTCATATATTGAGAATGCCCGATTTATTGTCTAGGTTCAATTAAAACCCATCTTGACAATCGCTCTCATATGAACAACCAACAAACCGGATTATAACAAAATTAAATGTTAAATTGGATTTAATATTTAATTTATGGATTTAATTAATAATAGATTAATTTGGAATTAATTATTATTAATGTTTAATTAAATTGGATTTAATTAAATATAATTCCAATAATAATATATGGAATATTATTATAGGATTTAATATATAAATCAAATCCGTAATTTTTATATACATGTGAATTAAATCAACCATATGTGGAAAATAAATCTAAGAATTTATTTTATTAGGATTTTTCCTAATCGTTAGCTTAAGATTTAAAATAATCTCTCCTATATATAAAAAAATATTTCTCCATAAAATTTAGAATATAAATTTTCCTAAAAAATTCATCTCAATTCAACGCAGAAAATCTATGCAAGTCCGTGAAACCGAGGGATTACATGGATACCATAGTAAAAATATCAAGATTCTTTGTAAGATTTCTCTTTATGTTTATACATATTCAATTATGCAGTTACATGTTCGTTGTTGGTGAACTATTTATTTCCGCTGCGCATGTATTACGTGTTTAATTGCCTCTAAATTCCAACATAAATTATATAAATAATTTATTAATACGTAATAAAGATTTCAAAATAGGATGTAGGGTGTAGGGTGTGGAATGATATCATCTGTTCCACATTTTTTGTTCCACTACATATTCCGTAATGCAGATGAATGACATGTGAAATGTTTAAAAAAAATCAACGAACCATCATGATTTTGGGTCCATTTGTTAAAGATTTAAAAGATATAATATAATTGGAATATGAAAAAATGACACGGATGAATAGATTTGGTAGGGTGTAGGATGCAATAATAATATTACAGGTGGATATTGTAGGATTTCACAATACCTTGTTTGAGTATTGAAAAAACATATGTTTGGAATTGTAAAATTAAAGTCCTTCCATGGTAATCGCGAAACAAATATATCTTTAGACTCATTTTCTTTTGGTGGCCCATCAAATTAGAGTTGATGATTAACTCAAAAGTAAGTATGCATTAGGCCGTGAAAATGTAATATAATCCCAACTAATTGGGCGAACTAGCCAAAATTTTGTGGCCTTGATGGGCTCGGATCAATGTAGCGTGTGTTTTTACTTTTTAGGCGGCCCGATGATTTACATTCTCTATTTTATATTGATTTTAAACCTTTTAAGTTCCTTGTATGGATGGAAATAATCTCAAACTTTATTTATTTGAGGAAACATATTTTTCCTATTATTTATGTCTAAATCTATCATAATTTTTTCTTAACACTAACATCTTCTTCATTTTTTTTCTCCCAATGTTCTATTTCCATTTGGTTGCTATTATTATGGGTAAACAAAAAAAATAGTAATTCTTTGGTAGATAATAATTTGTGTACTAATTTATCCAACTTTATCCCCCTTTTTTAAGACCATATTACGTCGATTTTCTAAACAGTCAATTTATCACATTCCCCAAAGGTCTTCGGTTAGTAAGGGTTCAACAGTATCATTTGTTGGTCCGATTTGCCCCTTTATTTGTATTTCTTTTGTAATTCATTCCACATTATTCACTCTTTCTCTACTTCTCTCGTTCTTCATTCTCGTGTGGCGAAAATGGGACGCAGCCCCTATTCACTTCCCCATTTTGTTTATTCTGAATCTCTTCCATCTGTTCTATTTTCTTGCGACGATTCTCGACGGTGGTCTCTGTCCTGAATTCAAATTCGGATCGTGAAATGCTTTCGGCCCGATGAGGTTTGCGGGGTCGCCGGGGTAACCTACTGGTGCGGCTGCGCTGAGGCCCATTGTACGGGAGAGCGTGTCAAGAAATTAGGGTTTTGTGAAGTGGCTATGGTCCTCACTTTGTGAATTTTGCGAGTAGTCACGCGTTGTTTCAGTTCGAGATGGAAGTAACAACGACGACGTCACGGAGGCGGAGCTACCGGAGTCCTTCCCATCTGTCCTTCCGGACTGGTTCTCGGAGATTAGCCCAATGTGTCCCGGTAATTTATTTATCTCTATTTTTTTTTCACGGTATGCAATACAAATGAAAATTCTATTTGTATTTCTACGAGCTGAGGTTTTCCTGTGTTATGTAATATCAACTTTTTTATTTTGTTTTTGAGATTTAATTTGTATGGCCGATTTATTATGCGACTTCTGATTTACTATAGAAGATGGTCTTGATATTTATGAGGTATAAAAATGTATCAATTTTGCTATATTTTTTGTTGCAGGGTAGCAGATTGGGCATTACAACAATTGTATCCTGAAATTCATGTTTGTTCTTTGTATTCGATGTTCTAAACTTGTATATCTGCTCTTCAATCTGAACTTTGCATTCTTGAAACAGCCTTTAGCTGATGCCAAAGGAGCAAAAAGATCTTTCATGATTGATCTATTAAAATCAAATGGTAGAGAATCTTATGTAAGTTTAATGCTTCTTAATCCTCCTTTGCACTACAACTACATGTACTGGAATGCTTTTTCATATTAACCTATATTTTCCTCTCTCCCCCTCTCCCACTGTTGTCAAGTATGAGAGGAACTGCTCTCTGAATGGGAATGGATTGGATTGGATTGTTTGGTGCCATGGCCTAAAGGGTACAAGCTTCCCATTCCATGGCCAAAAAGCAGGGATGAGGTACAAATATCTTGATTTGATTTATTGCTGCAAAAATTTAGTGGGAATTATTATCTATTGTTTAATTTTTAGTTAGTTTTTGGATTCTTGATTTAGAATAGCCAATGATATATAGGGTCAACAGCAATGGGATTGCTAATAAGAGATGAAGTTCATGATTTGATAAGGATGTTCTTTGGTTGAGGTTTTGCCAATTACTAGCTAATGTGTATCAAATGTACCAAGCTCCAAACATAATTATGCCTACAGGTAATAACTGTTTTCATATAATGAAGCAGAATTTGATGAAATATGGATGCATTTTCTATGCTTTTCTTTTGTGTTCTTATGAAATAACTGTGGTTAGAGAGATAGTCTTCTTTATGCCTATTGTTTTTGCCACTCTTTTACTTCTGTTCATTGTTCTTGTTCTATATTTCTTCATTGGATGACCACTTATTGCTTGTAACCTTCCATGTTATTGATGTGTAAGACTATTGACTATCCTGTATTATCTTCCCTTTGAGAGCCTTAACTTATGAATCTGAATTGGGAGTTATTAACCTGCAATATACACTAATTTCCAGGCATGTTTGTCGTCTTCTTATAATTGGAGGCAATCTTCTTTATCCCACCCTTATTTATTGTCGTCTTCTCGAGATGGGATACAATTTTGTTTTCATGGTATGCTCATTCGCTTTGGGGATTCGTTTGCAAGTGATTGTGCTTTTGAAGTAATTTAAATTGATTTATGTATAAAAAGTTAAAGTGGAGAATGTTTGTAGCTAATGTGTTTTTGGTCAAAATTTCTAGATCTTGAAGTATTTGCTACAATCAGTTTTAGGCAGTTTTAAGTTGGTCTATAATGACTTCTCATAATCAACAATGTGACCAAATGAATTGATTTTGTAAAACTCAAAGCATTGAATCACATAGATTGAATACTTTCACCATTAGGGAGATTGGGTTAGAGATGGAGTTTCTAGACACAACCTACTTTGGAGGATTTTGTGTTCCCAGCAAAGACTTGAATTAGGTCTGCACAATGCATGCAAATTGCTGTGCTGGTTTGCCCTATTTAATGATTGTGACTAGTTAATGGTAGCATTTCGATATGGTTTTGTCCATCACAATTGATTAATCAAATATACGGAATTGAATCTCAACTGAAATATTATTTTTCTTACTGACCTTGTTGTGACAATTTTCAGATAGCATTCCTGTAACTAATGATGTTCAACTTCCTACTTGTTGTAGCCAAGACTCATCAGTCGCGCTCCAAAACCTCAGACTATATGTTCAAGCCTCTGATGAGATTGATTGTGTGGAGCGAGGAGTTTGAAGATTTCAATTCGAGATTAGATTAATTCGCTTGTTAACATGAGATGGGATCAATTGGAAGTTTGTGGCAATTTTGTTTGAAGAATGTATTGTAAATTTAAAATTTATTGATATTGATCGAAAGTGAAATTACGAATTTACAAAAATATTGAATATCTGTGATTATATGTAAACATTATTTTTATCAAATCATTTGCTTATTTAATATGTTCGTTTCGATTAGATTAATATGTTGTTTGTTTGATGAATTATGTTGAACGTTTAGATTTGATCATTTAATTGAATAGTATTTTTGTTTAATATAATGTAGGCTAGCTTTGTGTAGGGATATTAGGGATATTCCTGTTTTGGTACAATGGATCAAATAGAATTATTAATACCCCATTATTCTTTTTATATTTTGGTACAAACCATAAATTCGGATATTGGAAATCTCAATTTTATACATATTTATTACTTTATGTATAAAATATATTTTTTAAAATATATGTATAAAAAATATATTTAATTATATTCAATTTAAATATATTTTAAAAAATGCAACACCGGACTTTTATTTATGTTTATGATAAAAAAAATTCTTTTATACAAATTTATTGTTTATGTCATGTGATTTTATACATCTTTATTACAGGATTAATTTTAGTTGTCATCCAATCATACTTCATCTATTGACTATCAATGCACAATATTATACTGGTCTTCACATCTCATACTATTTGTTGAATATGAAGGTTAAAATAATATAATAATATCAATCAATTATCTTTTTCACTCCTTTTTTTAACAAACATACATCTTAACTATTCATAGAAAAATTAAAATTTTAGGACTTCAAAGTCCGGATTTCCCAAGTCCATTATAAGCCTAAACGAACATACCCTAAGTGATTTAAATTTATGAATGGACTTATTAGTGATGTTCTAGTAAGGTTTGCACCTATAAGTAATTAAATTTATTTATTAATGACAAAGTCTTGTATGAATTGTTCCACCAGTGGGGGCCCCAAATTGCTTTTTACAAAAAATATATTATTTTTTGAACTAAGTACTATTAGGTCCAATATCCATCCTAATATAACTCATATGTCCAACTCACTTTTAAAGTAACTAATAGGTCCAAAACATATCCTAAAGACCCTAAATACCCTTCCCTCATTAAATATCCCCTCCCACTCATTCAACCCTAATATCTCGTCCAACTCACCCCAACCCAAACAAACTCAGCATCATTTTTTCATCCGCCTCCGCCACCGCCACCGCCGCCCAACCCCCTCAGCGTCACCCCGCCGCTGCCGAGAAATTACCTGTTCTTCACCCATGATTTCCTGAAACGGGGCCTTGACTTTGGGCAAGTGGCGCCCGCCGCTCTTCGAATTGATAAACACCACCATCGCCCACTCGGCGGGCTCCGATGGCGGCGCGCCTTCCCAGTGAGCCGCCTCGGCGCAGCACCACCACCGCAGCACAAAACTATTTCGATGTCGTCGGAAACATCAACACAGGTGCCGCTCCCCTTCCCAATTTTACAGATCGAACAACATCAGAACCGCCACCGCTGCATCTGACACGAACTACTAAGTCGAAGGCGGCGGCGGTGTGAAGGCTAAAGACAAAGCCGAACCAAAAAATCAGTCGTTGCCGCCGTCCCACGCCAAAAACCAGTCGCGCAACCCCGCCGTCGCCGGTTTGAATTTGAAATTTTTTGGGATTTGTTGATTTTTTTAAATCTGTAGAATTTTTTTGGATCTGAGACCCTTATCATTTTGGTTTTGAATTTGAGTTTTTTGGATCTTTGATTTTTTTTTTTTTGAATCTGTTGCAAATATTTTTGTTGAAATTTGTTGGGTTCGACACCCATGCTGATTTGAATCTACTGATTTTTTTTTTTTGTTGAATTCTGAGTTCCTTTGAATTTTCTGGGTTCATTTGGTGCTGAGTTCCTTATAACTCATAAGATGAAGATGGCGGTGATGAAAGATGTTTGGAAGTGAATTTTTTTGTTGAATTCTGAGTTCCTTTGAATTTTCTGGGTTCATTTGGTGCTGAGTTCCTTATAATTCATAAGGATGAAGATGGCGATGATGAAAGATGTTTGGAAGTGAATTGAAGATGAAGATGAACATATGCACGATTTGTGATGAACATGTTCATGTTGAAAAGAAGATGAAGATACGAAATTTTTGGGATTTTAGATATGTAAATTTCTGTAATTTTTGGTATTTTAGATAGGTAAATTTTTGTAATTTTTCAATTTTGTTATATAAATTTTGTTGTAATGTTTTTTAATAAAAATAAATAAAAAATTATCATTTTTTAAGATGAACATTCTTCTGCTAAAAATTCATTTTATATAACAATGTTATAATTTACAATTTTTTTTATGGAAAGAATGGCAGTAAATTGAAATGTGAAATGTGATATTGTAAATAAAATAATTTTTTTATTGGAAGAATGTCAAGAACTTGAAATGTGAAATGTGATAGGGTGCTATAGTTTCTGAAATGACGTGAGATGAGAGAGAGAAGGGAAAGACCCATTCTTTTTTCAACAAAATAAGGGCATAAAAGTCTTTTTAAAAGAACTTTTTGGACTAAGAGTAATAATAAAATAGGGATCGACTTGCTAGTAATATACACTTAGAATTTGAAAATTAGAGTAACTCACTCTTATTTGTTCAGACTGTGTTTCGCGTTTAGGTGTAAACGATGCTCGCTCACATATTATTAGGCCCGGCCCATATTCTCGACGGAGGCCCAACCACTTTTTTCATTCTAATTCTCCTGATCGTATTTTCAGTTTAGCTCGCTGTGCTCTTTCGCATGCTACAATGGCTTCCAGGCACCTGCTGGCTCGACTTCGAACCCCAATCCTACCCGCTTGGAACTGCTCACGATCCACGTATCAGTGCGCGAGCACGGATTTTCTTCATAAACTCCAAAATCGGCGTTATTCAGATGCTCCGCCACCGTCTCAACCCGCTCCGGCTTCAACTCCTCCACCTGTGTCCAATTTCCGTTCAAAGAGTTCTTTGAATGAAACTGAGCTAAAAAAATTCGCGGCCATTTCCGATACCTGGTGCTTATTTAGCTTTGAAGATTTTTGTTGATTTTATTTTGTTAATTTTTTGTGTGTATTTGATTTTGTTTTGTTGAATTGATGCTAGGTGGGATGCTGAAGGACCGTTTAAGCCGTTGCACGCGATGAATCCGACGAGACTTGCTTTTATTAGGTCATCGTTGTGCCGGCATTTTGGGTAATTTTAGTGTGCTTCGTGATTTAGGCTCTTATAAGTTGTATCATAAAACTGTTCTGTTGATGTAAAATGCAGTGGATTTTTTTTTTGTCATTTAATTTTGTGCTTTTAGTTCACTTTGGTAGAGTTGATTTGAACAAAAAAGGAGCGAGAGGGGTTTAAATAGTGTTTAGAAGTCGGTTACAATATGATAATCCATAGCTATGTGTCTCTTCTAATTTTCTCTAATAGTACCTTAAGTCACATTTTCTTTAGAGAATCAGGAAGCAAGTTCTCTGTACACTGTATCTATCCTTAAAATAATTCAATTATGTATTATCCAGGCATGTGAAAAAATGACTCATCAGTGTTAAACCAAATGTTTGTAAACCAGTTTGGATTGATGAAATTAAGGGCAAATAGGGGGCAAAGTCTAAAAGAGAATGTATGACTTTTGTACCATGAATTAGGGGGGATGAATTGAAAGCTGTAATTTGAATACAGTTGAGATGTGAGATCCAACAAGAGTTCTTATGCGGTGCCAAGTTGGTCATTATTGCATACATTATGCCTTCTATTTCCTAACAGATTTAGACAAACACTCATTATATATATGTTCGTTATAGTGTCCCTAAATGTTATTATCTTATAATAATAGTGTAACATAACTAATGTACAAAATTTTGAATAACTATTGTTCACACTGATTTATTTGTTGTCTTTTGAAATATTGTGTATTTTTTAAGTCCTTAGTAAATTCGTAGTGCATGTGTTGATTTAGATAGTCCATGGTTGGACTGTATTTTAGAATAAAGCTTACCAATTGTATGATTGCCATAGTTATTAATAAATTATTTTTAGTGCTCTTAATAAAAGAAAGTTATAAAAAAAAAACAATATAAGTTCATTTTTCTTAGTAAACCTAACCATGAAGTAAACCTAAGTTAATCATACTAACATATGATTAACTAACAAGTTGAAGGTTAAAAACATATAAATCACACAAAATAAAGAGTAAAGACATAAACTTTTTTTAGAAGTACGATAATAAGTAATAACAAACAAGAAATAATAATATAAAACTAATCATCTCCATCAACGACATCAAAAGCAAACTCCTCCTCCTCCTCCTCATTATTATCATCATCATAACGTGATCGCCCTCATTTTTCTTCTTCCTCCACATCTTCACCTTCTAAAAATTCAATTTCATCTTCATTTTCATCTTCATTTTCACCTTTGGACTTAGGCAATTGGAGTTGGATCACCCTTGAGGAGCACTTTGGTAGTGGCACCACTCTCCATCTCAAATTCTCAAAGAACAACCAACAAACCGACAAAAAATTAAACAAGAACCATTGCATATAATTAACATTTAACAAAGTAACAAACTGAAAAAACAAGACAAAACTACATATAAACAAGTACCAACAAACTGAAAAAAACAAAACAAAACAAATCAGAATGAGTCTAATATATCAACCATTGCATATAATTAAAAAATTGTATATCAAACTCATAATATATAATTAAAAAAAAAAAAATTATATAGCTATATATCAATAAATCAACCACCATCCACCATAAACTAATCTAGTTATCAAGAAAATAAACAAAAAAAAAAAAAAGATAGAGGTAGCATATCAAATCATAAAACGAAAAAGAGAGAAAAAAGAAAAAAAAAAACTAACACAATTTGGATTGGGACCGCCGAGTCCGGACGACGGCGGGCGGTGGTGCCTCGGACGCCGGTGCGGTGGACGGTGCCGGTGGCTGGAAATGGTGGTGGGTTTGGACTACGGGCCTTGGGCGTGTTTGGGAGGAAAAAATGGGAGACGTTTTTTTTTTAAAAAATGAATCTTGAAACCCTAATTCACTTAAATATTAATGATTAAATAGATAGATGTCCTCACCGACTTTTTGCCACATCCTCCAGGAAGCTTCCTTTGAAATTCAACCACCCAGATTCATCATTTTCCTATCACTTTAATAACTATGATGATTGCAATTATTTGAGTATAACTGAATTTGAAATTTCATGGATTTCAAAGGGATTTGAGCTTTGAGTTTTTAAGTTCCTTGTATGGATGGAAATTGAGTTGATAGGATACATATGTTTTATATTTATGTGTAAACTATCATAATTTTTCTTAATTAAGCTTCATCTTTTCTCTGTTCTATTTCCACTAGTTGCAGAAAGGGTAAACAACCATTAATTCTGGTGCTGTTGTGGAGCAAATTTATTTGTCTTTTAAGAAGCTGCTTTTCTAAACAGTCATTTTAAAGAAGCTTGCTGCAGCTGCAGTTCTTTTGATGTTCCCGTGCTTTTATGACTAAATGGAAAATAGTGCATTTGTTGTAGGAACCTTAGAACCACTAATAAGTGCGTGCATTGTGATGGTGTGTGTATATATTTATATATTTCCCTATCTTGTCTTATCAAAACTGGTGAATATTATATTTTTTCAGCAAGGATCCTTATTGTGCAAGGCCATTTGAAGGGTTGAAATTCATTGATGTTGGCTGCGGAGGGGGGATTTTATCTGAGGTAAAAAATATTTTTCGTAATATTCAAACTTAGGCATGATTCATTTATTGATATTGTGGAGATCCTATACTCTGGTAAAATAATAATTTATTGGCACTTGTTGCCTCAATGACCATTATTGTTAGATTGATCACAAATGGGAGTTTGGATGTAAAAAACAGTGTGTGATTTTTGCTAGTATTTACTCTTGTGTACCTGAAGCGATTTTTTCTGGCCTTAATTATTTGTTTTGTTGTCTCAGCCTTTGGCTCGTATGGGTGCAAGTGTTACAGGAATTGATGCTGTGGAAAAGAATATCAAGATTGCGCAGCTTCATGCGGTATGTTACATATGCAAGTGGCATTAACCCTTGTGTGTTAGTGCAAAGTGTAGCGATCCCAGCGCTACCAACACTATAATCTATATTTTTGTATAATTTTATGGAAATATGAAGATAAATTGCATATAGAGGAAGAGAGTAAGAGATGAAGATTTGAAGAAATTGGGAGAGAGAATTAGATAAGAAGAGAGATAGTTAGAAGAGAGAATAGTTGTAAATTTTCCGATATTCATTTATCGACCGCAACTTTTATATTTGTAAAAAAAACACAATGTATATATTAAATTTAAAAAGTGCATTAAAATAGATAATAAGTGTAATTATATCAATTTTTCATTCGTATAACTCCTCTAAATTTTCTCGAGGATAAATCCAACTAAGATTTGGCTAACTTCTCGCTAAACTAAAAAAAGGACTCAAATACAAATTCAAAAAAAATCCACTTTTTATTTGGCTCAGGGATTCGTTTTTATATCCACTTCAAACTTCGTCTGCAAACCCCACCGAGGCTCGATAAAACTCCTCGCGCGGTTGTGAAACCCCAATTGATGGTTTAAATAAAATTAAGAAATTAGGCTCAGATGCAAACTCCATCTGAGGCTCAGTAGAAAATCTCTCAGGTTCAGATGCAAACCCCAATTCTATCTCTCCTTTCGTTCCCAATTTATGATCATGACACAAAGTTGTGTCTCTAATTTCATCTTTATATTTTGTAGGCTGCTAGATTAACACAGTGTAAATGATTGTAATTTGATAAAATTGGAATGCAGTGAGGCAAATTCCTGTCTGTCAGAAAATTTAGCAATATTTTCACCAAACTTTATGTACAAACTAAAATGTGATATTAATGATTATAAGTATTGCAGTCAAGGTATAATTTCTTGTTATATACTGTGACGGGAATCGGGAGCACGAACATAAATTATTACTTCCCATTATTCTTGTCATCCTGGAAAATTAGTACTGATCCCTGTCAATGTACTTTTGGTAAGATCTAGTTTTTGCTTTGTACTAGTGTCATATATCAAAATTCAAAATATGCATGGCATTTAGAGTATATGATAAAAAATCTTTGCATTTGTTGTTTATGTCAGTGTGAGTATACATCTTTTGCAGGATTCAGATCCAATAACTTCATCTATTGACTATCAATGCACAACAGCTGGTACACATCATACTATTTGTTGAATATGAAGGTTAAAATAATACTACCTCCGTCCCGTTTTTTAGGGTTTTTTGACTGTTCATAAGGATTTATGAGAATAGTGATTAGAAAGAGTTGTTTATTAGTATTTTATGTGACAAAGTGATAAAGTGATGGGTAGTTGGGGGTAGAAAGAGTTGTTTATTAGTATTTTATGTGATAAAGTGATATGATAAAGTGATAAAGTGTATTTCCATTTTAGGAAAGAAACCTTAAAGATTGGGACAAAAAAAATGAAAAGAAAACCTTAAAGATTGGGACGGAGGGAGTATATCAATTGCTTTTTACTTTTTTTTTTACATATTTAAGTTACTCTGTCCAGTCTTTACAGCATGTCTCATCTTTATATTTGCTCTTGACTTTTTGACAACTCGGTATCCGGCCCAAGTACCGACTAATACGTGGGACCAAAACCCACCATCCACTAGCGGGGGCCCCACTTCAAGACAGAACTTAGCTCTGTATGGACTGATTCATCTAAAGAATTGATCGCACCTTTAGGAGGTTCGAACCTGAGACCTAATGAGGAACACACTCCTAAGTCTTAAGCCTACACCACTAGGCCAACCCTTGGGGGTTGTATTTGGTCTTGACATAGTTACTGATTATGAGCTATTCAGTTTCTACGAGGCTTCAAATGTTCCACCAATTTATTCCTATCTAAACAAGCTTAAAGCTTCAACTTTATGCTTCAACAAGTATAAGATGTCTTCTCTTACATAATTATCAATATGCATCTTCACATTCTTCTTGTTGGCCTATATTTCTTTTCCTTCTATATTTCCCTTCTCTAGCAATTAATAGGAACTTTTGTTTCTCTCTTCCAAATTTAAGGGTTGGCATTATTTTCTCTAGGGTTCTTTAGGGTCTGCATTTTTTTCTTCTTATTTGTCACATAACTTGTACATGTTGATATCATTTCTTATGTCAGTGTAGTGTGACAGTATGCTGATCAGTTAAATTTTGTTATTTCCTATTTTTTGTTTCCTGGCTTTTTATGTGGTGTTCTTGATATTTGGTTATTAGCATCCTTTTGAAGATCTATTACTTGATTGATTTCAAACCATTTTTGAACATTTAAAAAATATCTTCCGTAGCTGATGCAACTGCTACTGTTTGACAGAGAAATTGGTCGAGGAGCAGAGAAAATTCGATGCTGTACTTGCTCTAGAGGTATAATTTATTTGTTAATATTTATGTTATCTAATTATTAAAAATGAATATTTTGCAATGTTTGAGCTCTAAAAATAATAGAGAAACTCGTGATATTTCATCTTCAGTGATTTGTTAATCTCCTGTAAGCTTATGTCATCTGCTCTTTCGTGTTTCTGACGGAACCAATGTGGTCTGTTAATATATTGTGATTATTTCAAATAAATCTATTTGATATTTTTCACTAATCTGTGTTTAGTAGATCGTGGATATGCATTCGATAGTTTGCATGATATCCAGGTAATTGAGCATGTTGCAGAGCCTGCTGACTTTTGTAAATCCTTGTCAGCGCTGACCAGTTCTGGAGGAGCTACTCTTATCTCAACAATTAATCGATCAGTGAGAGCATATGCAACTGCTATCTTCATGGCAGAATATGTTTTACACTGGGTAGGGTATCACATTACTTTTTTCGTAATTTATACAAAAATTTTAATTTATCATTTCATACTGCCTCAAAAATGCTACACTAGTTCTGCCTCAATAATCTTCTTTCTGATTCTCGGCCTGTATATTGCTCCGTTTTCATCTCATTGAAACGTGTAAAATTTTCAGCTCCCAAAAGGCACACATGATTGGTCGAGCTTTCTGACACCAGAAGAGCTAGCCCTAATTCTTCAACGAGCTTCCATATCTGTAAGTCGTAACTTGTTGCTTGTTTTGTTTTGTGAAATGTGAAATGTATCTTGTTGCTTGTCTTCCATTCTGCAGGTCCACGAAATGGCTGGGTTTGTTTATAACCCCCTGACAAAGCGATGGTCTCTTTTTTATGACATGAGTGTAAATTTCATTGCGTATGCCACAAAAAACATCGAATAGGTAATCCTCGTTAGGAAATCTGGTACCTGATTTGCTCTTCTAGAGATGAGGTCCAATATTACAAGCAGGAACCACATGAAATGAGATGCTGCTAGTTAGAAAAACCTTTGAAGTTCAAATTCTAATGAAGGATTTACTATATGGTCGCCGTCTCTAGTTTCAAATCCGGTTCACCTTGAATGCATCCAATTTAATTTTTAATATTCATTTTTAATGCATGTATGTCGTGATATCTGTTTCCAAAAATTGTGATGTTTTAATAACACAATTCAACCCCGGTGTGAACACTGTTTATAAATGTTAAATTATTTTTGTGCTCTTAATAAAAGAAAGTTATAAAAATTATTATTTATTTTATTAAGGGTACAACAGTCATTTCACACTTATCATACTGGGTGACTCTGGCCATTTAGATTTTTTTTTTGTCCGTGTGATACAATTCTTCCATTTGTAGTTTTAAATTATTACTCGACCAGTCAAATCGATCTTCTGTTAATTACAGTGATATTTTATAATATTCTAAAACAAGGGGACTTTGGTCATTTGGACTTCTCTGTAAGCCAGTTTGGTGTGGCAGATGCTTACGTTCGTAAAAGAATATTAATAAAAACTTGACAAAATTTAGTACGACTGTCTCATACATGAAGACGGGTATAACTTAGCACAAATCATATTAATCCCTCTTTACGTTCGTAAAAGAATATTAATAAAAATTTGACAAAAATTCATACGAGACATACTCATGCATGAGGATGGGGTATAATCTATTACAAATCATATCAATTTATCCCAAAGTACTAAACAATGCTCAACTTATATTCCGTTTCACAATGAGATGGTCTCATGCAAATGTATCTCATAAAATTTATTTAACTGGAGTAAATAAATGCGTTTTTAATAAATGTAATAATGTAAGAGGAATGATCAAAGAGGTGACTCACCGGGGGTGACATCCTCAGGAAGCTTCCTTTGAAATTCATCCCCAGATTCATCATTTTCCTCAAGAAACTTCCTCTGAAATTCTTCCCTACATTCATCTGTATTTTCCAATTTTGTTTGAGAAATAAATTATAGTATTCGTTACCAAAATTCAACCCTAAATTCTAAAATTATTCGCGAACAAAGATGCGAGAGAAATAAAAATATGAAGCAACAGTAGGATGAATACTCGAGGATTAAGGCTTGACTAGATAAAGGAAGTGTAGATTAGGATTCCATCAATACCACTACACCATCGCAATCAATTTGCACTCCCGTGAGGGGAAGAATTTTTAAGTGAAGATTTTTTTTTTTTTTTATACAACTGAGTTGCAGAGTTTTGGGAAGAAGAAGATGGACTGGGGAGTGGGGGGTGTAGTCGGGAGGGGAATTTTGTTTTAACTTATTAGTACTATCTTAAATTATTAATTCTCAAAATTAACTAAAGAAAAAAAAAACATGTGCATTAATTTATTTATTTTATTTAAAATTAAGAGTTTTTTTTCGTTGAAATCAAGAAAAAAAACCGGTATGAAATGGGGGGAAATCTTTTTGGTCTAAATCCATCTAAAAATGGAGCCAAATTTCATCAAGGCAAAAGACTTTTTTATGTATAAGTTGATAGAATATTCGATCACCCCAAGAATGAATCACTTTATGTAGCATCATCCATAATATAATTGGAGTAGGTCTTCGCTAAATTTGGTTATAATATGAAATCCTTGTAAACTAATATCATAACTATTATCAGCGGATATCGTTACACTTACAAATTAAGATCATAACATTAAATATTCTATATATTAATTTAAAAAGTGCATTAATATCAATTATAAGTGTAATTATATCAATTTTATAGTATGAATAGATTTGGGGCACTAACTAATAACTACAATGCTAAACTAAAAAAAGCAACCAAATACAAATTCAAAAAAACTTTTTAGGCGGGCGTTTTTTTCGACTTCAAACTTCTGCACCCTTGATATAAGCGGTTGTGAGTAATTGATGGTTTAAATAAGAATTAAGAAATTAGAAAGTATTCGTATAAATTTTCTTCTTTAGTATTCGTATAAATTTTCTTCTTTCTCTCCATTGTCAGGTTTTTTTATAGCTAGAATTCAACGTTGGAAAACTTTGGTAACAAAGAATAAATCAACCCTCAAATACATTTTTCTCGTTTGTGGAATTCCTCAATTTCAAAAATAAAATATATTCAATTCAAATTATAAAATATTGATGTTTAAGAAAAATAAAAAATTATAAAATACTGATGCATAAACACCGTGATTTTATAAACAATTTATGTATTGTTTTCGCGTAGTGTCCGAAGTTGTCATTTCTAATGATAAGTAATAAAATACTTAATTTCATCAAAATAAGTGTACTGTATTTCTTTTAAAGTAATGTGTGTATTTTGTGTGCACCAAGTGCACTGTTCATAGAGTACACAATATATTTTTAGAACATATAACTTGTTGATTGAAATATATAATTTATTTATACTGAAGCGTTCAATTTTTTTACGAACGCAAGTTGTACGTTTCAATTTAAACAATTTGTATATTTTAAAAATACATTATAAAATACACGGAGCATCTGATGCATACATGACCTAACCTAAAGTAACCAGTACACTTTTGCTAAATGATAGTAGTATTTTTTTCACATACTAATTTTAGATATACACTACTTGTGCTATCATTGACTCTGTTGTACATATTACTGTTTTTAGAATTGAATTGAATCGGTTGATTCAACCGATTGAATAGAGAACAAGCCATGAAATCGATCTGATTATCCTCAAAAAATCGTTTACTTTGAAATCGAAAAAATCAGTCAAAATCGATCAAGCTGGTTGAACCGATTTTTTTTAAATTAATTTAAAATTAATTCCTTGTTTCTATCATTTTTATTTTAAACTTTAGTATTTTAAATTGTATTTTGTTTGTCTATAATTATATTGTGTTTATTTCACTATGAAACTTATAGATTATAATTTTAAAATTATATAAGCGTATATTTATTTATAATTTAATGTAATATATAGTAGTATATTTTAAAATAATATAGAGAATATTTTAAAAGAATTGATAGAAATAATTTTAACGTGGTCCAACTGGTTAAACCGCCAACTAATATCTAATTTAATTTGATTATCGATCCGATTATAAAATCATTCAATCCAATTATAAAATCACTGGTACATACTACATATTTTATATTGTACTTACCTCATCCAAATTTTTAAGGCCCAATTTTTAGTTTTTGCAGTGAATTTTGTATTAGTAATTGAAATGATAAATTAACTTTTAAGGAGTGGTATGATAGATAAGGTGTTCATCTATCATACCACTCCTTAAAAGTCACTTTATCATTTCAATTACTAATACAAAACTCGCTTGAAAAACGCTTAAAAATTTTCAAATTTTTTAATTTTGTTAAAAGAGAACTATAGAAGCTTAATAAAAGAGTTATGTATGTACTCTATACGTTTATATCAAAATAATTCAAATACGAATTATTGTAATATACATACTGACGTGTACTTTGTATTGAATTGACCTAGTATAAACACAACTTGCTAGTAATAATACGTACAAATCCAATCGAGGAGAATTGAGCTGACTTAATGCGTTTCTTGATGAATTAAAGTGTACTAAAATATGACAAAAAATAATGCGAATATGGATTATGGTGAGCGTAACACTTATATGAATTAAATTTATATATAAATTTTATCATTATTATGTGAAAAAATTATTATTGATATGCATAGAAATTCTCATTGTTTAAAAGTATAAAATATTTTTTAAACAAGGATAATTTTTGTGTATAACAATGATGTTTTTTTATGCATAACAGTGATATTTTTTATATAACAATGATACTATAAAAATCGAGGTCACAGTGAACTCGGGTTCACACAATTTTTTTTTGTCAACTCTCTATTTTCAAATGTTCATATTATGCACAAATATTATCACTATTAAAAAACTCAAATATTTCTTAATAATGCAATTTTCGAAAAAGAAAATTCATGTGA
The DNA here is from genome assembly GCA_037126765.1 of Stenogyne calaminthoides. Classification (NCBI taxonomy): domain Eukaryota; kingdom Viridiplantae; phylum Streptophyta; class Magnoliopsida; order Lamiales; family Lamiaceae; genus Stenogyne; species Stenogyne calaminthoides. Next base: position 30,749,407 of record JBBCBC010000009.1, on the reverse strand, counting down.
ATTCAGTCTCCCATGCACTGTACAAATCAAGTGTAATTTTGAAACATATAACTTTTCATTAGAATATGCCACTTATTTATGTTGAAATATGTAACTTATATTTCAATCTAAATAAATTAATATTTTAATAAAATAAATTGCTTATTTTTAGAATACACTTAGCCCGTTTGGTAGACCTATCTATTTATCTCCACTATTGGGCTGATAGTGAAAAATGCCCAGATAGAGATAGGGCCCGATATACATGCGGCCCTTTGGTAGGAAATAAGTATCCATGTTTGGGCCAATAATTGAACATATGAAATGACCATCATACCTCCGTATTATTTAAGAAATGACCTTTACAATCCCTTTATTTTGTCTTACTTCTTTTGCTTCTTCTTCGTCGGGAAGGGTTCAGTGGCGACGCAACACTCCGCAACCCTCCTCTTCTCAATCGCCCCTGAATTTTTGTGAACCAACGGCGTGAAGGTATGCGTTCTGCCATTGCCATTGCCCAGTTTTAGATTATCAATTTTTTTAAAACAATACGCATTCTTTAAGGTCTATCGTCGTCATTAGGCTAACATATGGTTTGCGTTCGTGAATAATGCTTTTCTACCATAGAACACATTGTAGATTTTCGGAATTTGAAATCTCATATGTGTAGTTTGGTGTTTATGTCGTACATGGATTGTGATTTCGGTATAGATGTTGATAAATTCAAATAGGGTTTTGATAATTCGTAGACGAATTTACAGATATGTGTAGTTTGTCGTTTCAAAATTTGAATAGAGGTGTATCACATAATGTGTTGCATTCCTATTGAATGTTTTTTGTTGAGAGTTATGTTGAAATATGTCGGCTTTTAGATTATGCAAACAAGAAATAGATCCCCAATGTCACTACAGAACAGAAGTTGGGATAATTCTTGTTCTTCTTAACAAAATCCATTCGAAAGTTATACTTGTATTGATTTAGTTTATCTATAAATGTTGTACAAGTGTGTATCATGTCTATGCAGTTAGGTCAACCAAATTGTCATTTGCATGTATCTGTTTATGAATCGATAGTCATTACATGTATGTTTGAAATATACAAGATATCTGGACATGGACAAGTTTTCCCCTCTCCAAACATGGCCTGATAGTTCCACGATTGGGCCAATATCTAGCCCACCAAACATGGCCTTAAGTTGCACATGCAACCGATGTAGACTCTGCAGTATTACTTTTATTTTTATTTCTGTTGACAAATGGAATTCTACTTCCAATTTTTCGTTACTTTCTGGTCCAAGGCCCAAGGCCCAAATACTAGTAGGTACAAAAAAAATTTTCTTAATTACTAGTAGATGCAAATTAGGTACCAATTTGACATTTTTACCCTTAATTTCGATTTTTTTCTCTCTTCATTTTAACATGAAGTTGTTGGTGTGAAATAAACATAAAATCCATATTAAACATACTTAAAAAATTACACATTCATAAAAATTTAATAAAAGAAGAAAATATTACAATTTGAAATTTTCATATCAAAAATTGAAAAACTGCAAAATTTTACATATCTAAAATCCTTAAATTTACATATCATCTTCTAAAAATCTAAAAATTACACATTTTCATCATCATTTCGACATGCACATATTCATCAAATAATGTAAAAATCTAAAAAAATCCCAAAAATCCCAAATCCTGCTACAACCATCATCCATCTCCAAATAAACTAAAAAATTCCAATTTGGCACCATCTCCATACATCTCCAACTTCAACTCTGGAAAATAAAACAACGGAGATGTGCCGTCATCCACCCACTTGACAACCGCCACTATAACAAGATTCATCCCGACGGAGATGTACTGCTGTTGAATATGGGCGGCCAAGATCGAAAATACATCCCTCTAATATAGAAAATTCCTGTTTCCACAATTAAAAAGTGATTATTCAAAAATAAACATCTACAAATTAGAAAGAAAAAAATTATAAAAAATTACGAAAATGAAGGAACCCACCTAAATTTTTTGAGTATATGTGCAGATCTATGTCGCCGCCACCACAGGCCGTGACTACCCGGGCTCCACCCTCGCCCTCTTTCTCCTCCATCCGCCCTATTTTAGCCTCGCCCTCTTCCTCCTCCATCCGCCCTATTTTACGAACAATATACAAAAACACAAAAATTGCATGTACTCAAATCCCAAGATCTGAGGGAGGGGTTTGTTGGTGGGCGCCCAGATGGGGTTTGTCTTATTTGGCGGTGAGGTCGATACATATTTGTAGCAGGAGTGTTTGGATTGGGAGGAGGGTGTTGAGGGTTGGAGGCTGAAGGAATTGAATGGGGAGAGAGAGGGTTTGCTAGGTTTTGTTTTGATGTGTGGGTGGTGGGGTAATATATTTAATGAAGGAGGATATTATAGGTTTTTTATGTTTATTTTGCACCTCTTTGGCAATTTCAATGGTAGAGGAAGGAGTTGAGGTGACATCCTTCCCTACCTCTCAAAAATTAATTCCTACACATTGGGGGATGATGACTAGGTTGGAGAAGGAGTTAATGGGTAGGAGAACTCTTTCCCAGGAAGGAATAAAAATTGGAGAAGGAAAGAGAGTGGGTAAGGGTGGAAGGAGCATTACACTTGCTAGAAAAAAGGAAGAAAGAAAGAGAGCTGGGAACACACTGCGTTTGGGCACTTTTTGTGGGGTCCGAAAAAAATATTTTATTTTAATTTGCATTGAATTTTTACATTTGTTTTTGAAATTTGAAAGCAAAAATTTCATAATTACTGGCGGTGATCGAAAATTTTTTGAGTATTGCGGATTCTATGGGTCGGCGGCTCAACCGTTTTCTATGTTTAGTTAAAAAACAAAATAAAAATATTCCCCACAAAAATTTAAATATATATTTTATAACTTTTCATATCATATTTTATAAATTTTGTCCCACCTCATACATTTATCCCACATCGAAAGTGTTGGAGAAAAATGTGAGAGGAATATAGATTTAAAATTTTAAATATTTAATATAAATTAATAATTTAATTTTTTTAAAAAAAGATGAAAAAACCCAGTTATTTCCTGTTTTGCTCAACCTGAAACTCAATCTGTTATATAGTTTTTTTAGCATTGAATTTTCACAACCTTGTTTTTGAAAACATTGCTTGAAAGCATTCTTTCTTTTATTATTTATTGCAGTTAGACTTCTTCCTCTTTTTTCATTTTTTTTTTAAATTTTCTTGATCAATCAATTGATTGTATACAGAAATCCCAACGACACAATTGGGCAGAAATCAGAACGGTAATTTTTTTACCGTTATATATTTTTTTTTAAAATTTTAGTTGAATTCTATAAATAGAGATCATAATTTCATATTTGTGTACCAAAAATTTTCTATCTTCAAACTAAATTTTCTATATAATTCAAAATGGATAATAATAATCCTTGGATGAATTTGTACAATTCTATCAATTTCGGAGCAAATTCATCTTCTCAAATTCTCGACTCTCTTTCACAAAATTAGAATGCAGGAGGCTGCGAGGAAGGATGTCGAACGGGCATTTGGGGTCCTCCAAGTACGTTGGGCAATTATTAGAGGTCCGAGACGTTTCTGGTACAAGAATAATTTGAAGAAAAATATGTATGCTTGCAATATATTGCATAATATGATAGTCGAACATGAAGGAGAATCGACATTCGATTGGTCAGACGACTCGAACAACCATAACAACATCAACAACATCAATACTGATCCATGTATAATCCAAAGCTCTGTCGAAGCATTCAATGAATACCTTATGAGAAGATCTCAACGAATCTTTCGACTTCGTGTGTGTGTCCCCCGGGGTATAGGAGAAGTGTTGATGATTCTTGCGAGTTGAAAACCCCGTTAACCAATTTAAGAACCGAGTTTCTTAGATTGGATTTTGTTAACTTTACTGGGGGATTGAACCAAAGTGATATCAAAACAACCAATTTTTCGACTTGTGAGTCGCAGTGTTTGGCAAAGCCGAATTGCTTAGGGTTCATGTTTAAGTATGATGGATCGAATTACTGTGTTCTTCGGTTGGAAAAGATGCTTGATGGATATTGGTCCCCTGCTTCAGAGACGGCCATGTTTTTGAGGGTTGATGCATCTGAAACTGATGTATCGAACTTCACTGGTATGACTACTTTGATGGAAACTACGTGTCCTATGAAGATAGGACTGCCTCAACCTCCACAAATTTCGAAGAAAACCACTAGGAATATCTTGATCATATGCTCTATTTTTGCAGCTGAGCTATTTAGTGGTGTGTTCTTCTTTTGGGCATTCCTCAGGATGTACATCAAGTATAGGGACATGGCTAGAACGTTTGGGCTTTAGGTTATGCCTACTGGTGGGCCGAAGAGGTTTGGTTACACCGAGCTTAAAGATGCCACAAATGATTTCTCTAATCCAATTGGAAAGGGTGGGTTTGGTGTTGTCTATTTAGGGAAATTGAATGATGGGAGAGTGCTTGCTGTGAAGTCTCTGAAGAATGTCACAACTGGTGATGCTGAATTTTGGGCTGAGGTCACGATCATAGCCCGTATGCACCACCTTAACTTGGTTAGGTTGTGGGGGGTAGACGAATACTTGTGTACGAATACGTAGCTAATGGATCATTAGACGAGTTCTTATTCCAAACGGTTGATGCTGCATCCTTAGAGACGGAGGAAGACATGGGTTTAGTTCTTGGGTCAAAAAACAAACCAATTCTTGATTGGAACGTACGGTATAGAATAGCTTTAGGGGTGGCAAGGGCGATAGCGTACTTGCACGAAGAGTGCTTGGAGTGGGTCCTACATTGTGATATCAAGCCCGAAAACATACTCCTCGGGGAAGATTTCTGCCCCAAGGTGTCTGATTTCGGGCTTGCTAAATTGAGGAAGAAAGAGGACATGATTAGCATGTCAAGGAATCGCGGGACCCCTGGATACATGGCGTCCGAGTGGACTCGGCCCGAGCAAATCACTTCAAAAGCTGACGTGTATAGTTATGGGCTGGTGCTTTTGGAGATTGTGAGTGGTTCTAGGTGCTCGTCTCAATTAGATTCGAGGGTGGACAGTGACCAATGGTTCTTACCAAAGTGGGCATTTGAGAAGGTGTTTGAAGAGATGAACGTGGAGGACATTCTGGATCCTCGTATCAAGCATACATATGATAGTCGAGCGCATTTTGAGATGATCAATAGAATGGTGAAGATGGCAATGTGGTGCCTTCAGGATAGAGCGGAGATGAGGCCGTCGATGGGGAAGGTGGCGAAGATGCTCGAGGGGACGATCGAGATCACCGAGCCCAAGAAACCTACCATATTTTACTTGGAGGACTAAATGTGCATTGTGTGTTTGTTTGGAGAATAAGAAGTTGTTTGTTCAATGGCTTTATAACTATGAACTGTGTTTTTGTCATGCTCCTTTCCTTCCTCTTGTTTGTCTTGCATAGTATATGAAAATCGTTTGCTCTTTATGCAAATTTGGTATGATCTTCGGCCGATGTAGTTGTCTTGATGAAATGTAACTATTTTCTTATCATTTATATGTAATTATGTTTGAATATACTTTGGCAGCTCAAAACGATTTTTTTTTTTGATATATATGCACTCCAATCAGTGTCTTGAAATTGTTGAAGAATTTTGATTATCTGCTGAGATGATAATACTGTGCATAAAAGTACTTCTTTATATACCTTTATAGTGTATATATATATATATATATTACATTTATTATTTCTTTCGACATTAACTATTAATTGTATATATCAAGTGTGGATAGCTAAAGTGTTAAAGCTCTATTAACTAAAGGTATGTTTGTTTCGAGACTTACCCAAATGGACTTAGGACTTTGAAAACCATGTCCCATTATAATTTGAGATTTAAAATTAGATTTCAAAATCATCTCTTATAAAGTACACTTACACCCCTATTTTTCACAAAATTCAATACAATCACATCACTACTTTTCCCACTCTCAACACAATATAATAATATCATATCAATCATTATTAAACATTGATTTGATATAAAATAAAATCTCACCCTATCAAAATCTCAAAACAAACACATTTTTTACTATTCACCAAGACTTTCAAATCCATAGGATTTCAAAGTCATGACTTCCCCCGCACACCTAAATTAAGATATGTTTGTTTTGGGCTTATAGTGGGCGGGGGAAATCATGGACTTTGAAATCTAGGATTTTAAAATCCTAATAAATAGTAAAATTGTATGTTTGTTTTGAGATTTTATAGGGTAAATTATATAGGATTGTAAAAAAGTTGATTGCTTTTATTATTATATTATTATTGTAATGATTGAACGATTGAGTATTGTGTTGAAAATTGTGTGAAAGTGATAATATTATTATTAATGAGAATATGTTCAGATGTAGGTTTTAGGTTAGGTTTTAAATTGAATTTTGAAATCCTGATTTTAGTATTGTATTAAATGGGTATTGTCTAAGACCCCGAGGTTTTGGGTTCGAAATAAGAAGAGGAAAATTTTATTCCCTCTTATGGTGATTGTGGTTGTGGTGCGATTGCGGTTCCGAGTGGTCCCCGGTTTTGATCTATAACGAGATGAAAAATATGCATCATATGTCTGGTGGTAAAAGAAACTATTGTAATTGATTACTTTTTCTTCTCTTCTCTTCTCTTAAGAATTAGAGGCAAAAGAAACTAGGGCTTTTCTGCTGTCAGGAAGGGCTTTGCCCTTAAAGCCCTTCCTGATGTTAGACGTCCAATAAAAGGTTATCACATCATTTAACTTCCCTATGGACGATATTATTTCACCATAAGACTAAATAATCAATTTTTTTAATAAAAATGATAAAATTATTGAAATATCCTTATAATATTTTTTTTAAATAAACAAATACAACCCCTCTACGACTCGGGTCGGGTCTGGGTTGGGTCTGTGTCCGAGTTGGATCCGGGTCCTGGATAGGGTCCGAGTCCTAGTAAGAGTTTGATCCAGGTCATATCTAGGTGAGGGTCCGGCGCGGGTCCAGGTCCGGTCTAGGTTCGGATCTGGGTTTGGGTCAGACTCGGGTTTGGTACGGTCCGCGTCTGGTCTGGATCTGGGGTCAGGGTCGGATTTGGGTCTGCGTCCGGGATAAGTTGAGTTCGGTTCGGGTCTAGGTTTGGGTCTGGGTCAGACCCGAGTCTAGGTCCAAGTCGGGTTCGGACCCATATCCGGTACGGTCCGTGTGAGACCCGAGCTTCTTACTATTTATTGATTAGTATAATTCGTACATTGCTTGCTTTCATTATTTTAAGTGCTACTTGTAATTCTATATTTTTAATCTTGATTTTAATTATTGAATTATTATTGTGTTTTAGCCTATTTAGTGGTGAGAAAACTCTGCCACTAATCAATAATATTAATCAAAATAGAGAATAAGTAAATGAATATATCTATGAGAGTTGTTAATTGCTATTATAGTATACATATACACATTATATGTATGAATGATTCAATACATATATATATATATAGTTGCTAAATGATGGGGTCTGTGCGTGAGTGTATATACTTTAGTAATATATCATTACATTGTATGTTTCTCATAAGCCGCCTTTAACAAAATAATATAATATATTAATGCTATTAACATAGAAATAATAGACATAAGAATAATTAAATAAATGAGGAAGTTTACTGGGGAAGAAATAAGTGAGGCGGTTCTTTGGGATATATATACACATTCCTCTATGTTTCCACCAGGAGGAAGGTAAACACACATAACAGGAGTTGATTCCCTGGAACTCGGCTCGTCAAAGAAAATTCCCAGCGAAAGCGATGAGGTGATTTAAGAATTTGAGTTATCAACGCTTTTGGCAAATAGAAATTAATTTATAATTACAATGCATAAATTTAATATTAACTTAATATTTTGTGAATTATTTATATTTAATTGATGATATGTTAGTATTTAAATGTATAATGATATTTGATTGTTGTTTAGTGATTATCATGAAATAAATTTGTGAATTTAATAATTATTATGAAATGAATATGTGAGTTTCATGGTATATGTGGATTGAACTTGTGAGTTCAATGATATGTGAATCTTGTGAGATATTTTGTGTCCTATTAAGTATATTATATTATTGAGCTTAGTGCTCCTATTATTGAACTTAGTGCTCTGTATTGAGCTTAGTACTTATATTATTGAGCTTAGTGCTCTATTGTTGAGTTTAGTGCTCCTGTATTGCGCTTAGTACTCTTGTATTAAGCTTAGTGCTCCTATATTATTGAGCTTAGTGCTCTTATATTATTGAGTTTAGTGCTCTGTTGTTGAGCTTAGTGCCCATGTATTAAGCTTAGTGCTCCTATATTATTGAGCTTAGTGCTCTGTTGTTGAGCTTAGTGCTCTTGTATTGAGTGCTCCTATATTATTGAGCTTAATGCTCTGTTGTTGAGCTTAGTGCTCCTGTATTGAGCTTAGTGCTCTGTTTCTGAGTTAATTGCTCCTGTATTAAGCTGAGTGTTTTTGCGGTGCATAATAGTGAGTCGGGGAACATGTTGAGTTAGCATAGATAAATTGGTGATTTCAAAAGAATAACACTTTTATACATACTTTCTAAACAATTTCATGTCATGCATAATTTTTATTTACTGAGTTTTATCTCACATAGTTTATGCATTGTACGTAACTTTGATGAACTGTGACATGACAGACTTACTGGATAAGCTGTGGAGCTCCAACAGGTTTTGAGTGTCCGTGTACATAGAGGACAACCTGTTGGATATGTGTTATGTGGTGTTATAAACTTTAGTACGTAGTAGTGTGTTGGCTTGAGGGTTGATTGTGAATTGTTGGGTTATTGGCACCTTATATATATATATACACATATGAATGCGAATATGTTACTTTTGGTGTGAAATCAGGTTATGAGGTTATACTATTTGGGAAAAAAAAATTATAATAGATTTACAGGTTAAATTATGTTTATTATCGCATATTATGTTTGGTAAATAAGTGTGATCGTGACAGTTTGGGTCTCATCCGAGTCTGGGTTCGGTTCTTGATTTGGGTCCGGGTTAGGTGGGTCCGGTTCGGGCCCGAATCCGTACCGGGTGGGTCGGGCGGATTTGGGTCCAGGATAATTTTGTCATTTTATAAATATTAATTTAATTTATTAGTAAGACGATGCAGTGCGATTGCAGTTTATACATCGCAAACACATTAATGTAAAATGCAATTTAAAATTAAAATTATACGTTGGATCAACAATCCAATGGTAATCAAAACATTTCCTAACGTTATGAAGGGCGAAATCATTCTTGATCGTAGTAGATCTCAAGAAATTATTGTAATTAATTATCTTTAAAAAAAAAACTATTGTAATTGATTACTCTTATTCTCTTCTTTTAAGAATTGGAGGTAAAATAAAATATTATAATTAATTATTTTAAAAAATAAATGAATTAATTCTATAAGATAAATCTTTGTGTGAGACATGATTGATCAAGTCCTTTGCTCCCATCTCTTTATGCTCTTCTTGACTTCTCTTAAGAATTAGAGTTAATTAGAGGCACACTTGCGCTCTCACATATCATAATTTGAGCACGTCGTTTTGACATTTTAAAAAATATGAGTGTTTATTTATTTTTATCTTAAAATTATGCGAAACACGGTACTATTAAATATTTTTAACATTTTGATTGATTGTAAATAGATTGCAGTAGAAGTTTAGTTACTAAAATCCAAAATAGAATTTGTACAAATTTCAATTTAATAGATCTCTATTTGAACTCGAATAATTTAAATTTTTTATTTATTTGATCAATTTTTACATATTGAGTTCGAATTAAACTTTAATTTTATTATTATATCTTCATCGAACCAAACTCAAATGAAGTTTCACCCAATTAATTTCAAATCTGAATATAAATTATTTGGTTTGACTGTCGACCATAATACTGGCATATTATGAATTGATAATTGATGAGATGACAGACGATGTACATTTGGTTTTTTTTGTTTGGGAAAGAGATATACACACAGTGGCATTTTGAAAATAAAAAGATGAGAAATGACTGTTTATTAATTGGGCTTATTTCTCTTCTTCGGCCCAATCACAAAGCCCGAATTTTGATGAATATATTCCAGAAGTTCCAGAATATTGTGGAGCAATTCGCCACGCGGTTATAACAGAAGGTCATTAGTAAATTACGGAATTCAATTTGTGATCTTCTCTGCAACGAACGCTTTGAATCTTTTGATCGAAGGAGGGAAAGAATCTAGTAGGAGAAAGATATGGCTTTGAATCCTCAGCTCTTCCCGAACGGAATGCCCGTCCCGTTCGTCAGCGAGATGTTTGTCTTGGCTAGAGATGGCGTTGAGTTTGAGGTCGATAAAATTCCCGGGTTTGTTCGCGATTCTAATGTTTTTCTTTGATTTGGATTCAAACTAGTTTTTGTTGTTTATCCTCTGGTGATGGATTACTGTTTGATCGAAGTTTCGATGAACGACCTAATTGTTGCATTTTATTGATTATTGGTAACTGTTATTGCAAAGAATTGAGTTAGCATGCGTTTCGTTTGGGGTTCATATTTTTCGAATTATTAGTGTTTTTGACCTAACTTTACCTTAATTTGGTGAGAGATGCGGAAAATTTTGTGATCCCGCTGCGTGAATTCTGAATGTTCTTGACCTAATGCATATTTGAATTTCGTCATCATGTATGTAAGCGAGATGCTATTTTGCAAAATAATACTGTTACTCCAAACATGGTGTTCATCGATTGACCTAGCTTCGAATCCTTTCTTTGCCTCTGGTTGTTCTTCATTGGTGTTGTTAGGAGTTGCACAGTTTTCATCATCAATAGCATATCTGGAGTGAATATTTGAATTTTGACCTCTGTTCCTGCTAATTCTGCCTCTTTTTGAGGCTTCAGTGGATGAGATATTAACTTGATTATTACTCTCATTTGGTTCTATTGGTCTAAAGGATTTATGGAGGCTAATATATTCTTATTTACTTATTTCTGATTAAGGATCATTAATATGATCCCTTTTATGTTAATAGTTAGATAATTAATGGCATGCTAAGATTTTTTTTATTGATTTACAGAATAAATTCTGCAGGCTGGGATTAATTATATTCGATTTTTGCAATTTCTTTTCACGGATATTTTTACGTTACCGCTTAATGCAACAGAGTTCCTTGCTAGTTGTAGTAGTAATAGTTCTGATTTTTCAACTCATGTGGCACTGTCTGCAGAAAATTTGTTGATTAAGAATAGAACCCAAGAAGATGGGCCATTCATCTTGTAATTCTTAGCATAATTATTTGAAATTCATATCCAGATTCAGATCTAGAGCATGGATACTAGAGGTGCTAGGCACACTTACATGCAAATGCTAACCTGGGCTTCTGAACATGAGGTGCAAACAGAAAAAAAGAAGCTAAAAATATGTTTTTGTCTATATTTAATAGCAATCTATTAAACATGTGATTCTGTCTAACTTATATTAGTTCTAGTGTTCTATTCCCATGTAATTTAAAACAGATAATATATATAATTATAAACTGAATCAGTTTACAAAAAAACAGCCAAAAAATAAAACTCTTAAGGCATGTCTTGGGGGTGGGGAAAGCACTAGTGCTCAGGACAGACAGGTGTCGATGGAAAAAAAAGGTGCAATTAGGTCGTGCCTCTTTGATTTTGCACCTTGCCCTAAGCACCCTCTTTTTTTTTTGATCAGTAAATGTGAACCTTTTATTAAAGAGAGCAGGGCATCAGTAATACCCTTTACGAAAACAACACACCAATGATACAAGAGAAAAACTGTACACCAGCCCGAAAGAACCAGAAAACTAACGATCTGAAATGCTTCTGTGATTTACAGTCCAGTCTCTAAAAGTAAAACTATCAACATCAATCCTTTAGAAGAAATCCAACTCCAACGCACCTACAGCTATGATGTAGAATTGTACTAATATTTATCATTTGCTTATTTTTCTTTAAATGGTCGATCTATTTGGTTTTCTCCTTTTTTGATGCATTTATTCTTTCTTGGAATGTTCCTTCGCCATTTATATGATAATTATGCCAGCTTGATGTCGAGCGAGAATTTGTGACATCTTATGGTCATGTCCATAAAAATACTCATTTTTCATGATCTTCATTGGCAGCACTCAAGGTGGAACTGTTAAAGCAAAAGGAACTATATACTTGTCAAATATCCGTATGGTCTTTGTTGCAAGCAAACCTGTTGGGAATTTTTTTGCCTTTGATATGCCCCTGGTATGTATATATTATCCTTATTTGCTTGTTTTGATTAACTTGCTGCTCCACAAACTGTTTAGTTATAAATCACACACATCCATTATTGGGCAAGGTTTTCTATCTTTTTGCATTATTTGAGGAATTATTGAGACGATTGTATACTAATTGAGTTATTTCCTCTCATGTAGAAGACATTCTCGGGGTTCTCTATGATTCTTCTCTACAAGTCCTATTTTTTTTTTAAATCTCAAGCTCACTTCTTCTGAGTTATGACACGAAATTTATAATGCAGCTCTTTGTCCATAATGAAAAATTCAACCAGCCAATTTTCTATTGCAACAATATTTCTGGCCGTGTTGAGCCTGTAAGTTCTGACAACTTATATTTTAAAGCCTGGTCTTTTTCCGGAGTTGTCTGATTCCTGTGCTGCTATTTTAGGTTGTCCCTGAAAACGAAAATAGGGCTCTTTATTCCACCCAATCATTCAAGATTCTGTTCAAGGAAGGCGGTTGTGGAACTTTTATTCCTCTCTTCTTCAACCTAATTGGTTCTGTGAGACAATACAATCAGCACATGAGTGCAGCAGTACAGCAGCCTCGAGTGGATCCTCTCCAAGCAGCACAAACTCCTGTGGACGAGATGATGAGACACGCGTATGTGTTTGTTCTATTATTCTCTATTAGATTAGATGTAGCTTAACTGTTGTTTTAATGGAAGAAGAAACACTATTTTGATTTTGCAGATACGTAGATCCTAATGATCCAACAAGAATCTTCTTGCAGCAGCCAAACTCCGAGTCTCAGTTGAGACGCCGCACGTACCAGCCACAGAATACAGAAAACCGAATGTGATCGTTGCTGTTTTCCTTATAAATATTGTGGTTGCACTCATGGAACCTTGTTATGTAAGATAAGCCTCTTCTGTTGGGAAATTGCTAGTCGTGCCAATACTATACTTGTCAAGGACATTTTCTTAACATGTGAACATATATATGTTGTTTGGTATCATATTAATTATATTTGCAATCTGTAAATTTCGATTACTCTGTAATAAAAGGGCCATGGCATGATAAATTTGTTATATCCAGACTGGAAAATTAATATACTAATTTACACATTCAAGATGACATAATGCGGAGTTTGAACCCACAATGTTTGTTTTGATACACATAATGGTTTATATTTGGTTAAAGCATTTGGCCATTTAAATTTTCTAAATAATTTTAAATTAAAATGTATTTTGGAACAAATAAGCTCATCTGAAAAGGAGACCTAAATTAGAACTTAAAAAAATTACTATACAAATTAATTTGAAAACGTTATCAGATTGTCTGAGTGGGCAAAATTGGTTTAGAGTCAAATGGAAAGGATAGATGTTCGAGACTTAAAGCTCTCAGTTTATATGGTGATGATGTATTAGTTTCGTAAGCTTAATCGTTTGTTCTTGAATGAGGTCAATATTCATACCTCGTTTTTCGGTGACTTTTCATTTAAATTTTCCTGCCTCAAGGATTTGACTCTTAATGATTGTGATGATTTCAAGGAATACGAATATCTTGCCCTCCTTGTCACAAAGATAGACCTAATTTCTATTTTCGTCAATCCCACAAAGATAGACAACTTGGTATATTCAATATATCATTATTGTTTTATTTTCCTATTTAATGTATCATTTTTTTTCCCAAATCAATATCTAAGTGCTACTTTTTTTTTTGAGCGCATATCTAAGTACTATTAATAAGAGCAAAATGGAAAACAAAGCAAAAATTTAATGTAACCAGGTGGCTTAGTCCACCTGGCCACTGGACTCCTCATTTGAGTGGGAGACTCAGGTTCGATTATCTTTGGGAACGAATTTGGAGTTATGGGAGTTATAAGGTGGATTGACGATTTCGTAGAGTATTTGAGTGCTTGGTGTACTAACTACTAACAACTAACATCTAACTTTGCCCGATAAAAATAATAATTAATGTTCTAACTATAATAACTACCATATCTTAATATGTATGAAAATAACTATAGGCATATCCTTGTGGGACGGAGGGAGTATATTTTAAAGAAATACAAGAACAAAAACTATTGAAAAGACAATCCATAATAATTGGAGACTCGACTCAATAATGAGGGTTTGAGAAATTAAGATCCAGACACCTTAGCAAATCGACCCGAATGAGAGGCACCCGACTTTTGTTGCAAATGAGACACAAAGGCTGCACTCGAAGGACTTGCTATTTCGAGCGAGTCCTGGAAAATGTGCAAATTACATATGATACACAAATGTGAAATTCTCTTCTTATCTTTCGTTACATATTTTAGATGAATGTTGCAAGATAAGAAGAGAATTCTATTATAAAATTATTAAATATATTTATTGTTACATAATGTTGTAATACCTTTTGTTACATCTGTCTTTTTTGGTATTCCAAGACGCATTAAGTAAATATTTCAAGACATTATACTTTTGTATACTTTATATTATTCAAATTTCAAAAGTAAAACAGAAACCTGATACAATACCACGTTTTATGTAGGAGACCGCATTCATCTCGAATACTATATCGTAGTTACACAAGTGACATAAATCATCCTTAAACGCGATTGGGGGAAAAAACATAAAAATTATGAATCAGATGCCAGATTCCTACAAGGATTGGTTTAATTATTTGCTGCTCAAAATCATCAATCACCCCAAATAATCATATGACCAATTCTACATAGAAAATAATTAACTCCCAATTCAATAACATTTCCGTTACAACAAATTAAAAAAGATCATACAAGATAGAACATAAAATGAATAAAAAAAAAAAAACTGTGATCATAGGGATGTAGAAGACTATTGTTTCCATATTAGTTCGAAGCATAATGCTCGTTCATACTCAGGCACACGCTGACGCATTGCATGAGACTGTTCCACACAATATACTTCCTCCAGATCACGCAGAAAAGGATGCATTATACACCCTTCTCGCGTAAACGACTTAAAAAGTAGCGCTAGCAAGTCTTCGTGCGCTTGCTCCATTCTGGGCATCCACTGTTGTGTTACGAACATAGGACGACAAATCCAAAATATACCATCCAAAACATCGGAACAAACAGGGTTAGATGCGTGCATAGTCAAGTTCTGCACTACAGGCAAATCTTTAATCTCGCCTGTGAAATCAAAGCTCTTTTCCCTACACTGAAAATCAATCGAAAGATGAATTGTTGACGAGCCTAAATTCGTCAACAATTTATTCAAATTAAGGAACCATAGGTAGCTAGGACTCTTGCAACATATAGATATATCAGACTCCCATTCCGTTGAAGGTGTCTGAAAAGCTAGACTGGGCAAAAAGCTTTGTTGTAAATTAATTAATTAATTTAAAGTATTTCAAAAATATTTTCAAACTTATCCAAAATTGGCCTTTACCGATTTCTGAACAAAACAATGCTTATCTCCTATTTCATCTCAAGCTTAAAATACTTATTTTGAAAATAAAACTTTTTGTTGCAAAAAAAATTCCGTAAATCCTTTTTCTTGATTTCTCGAAAAAGCAATTTTTTAAATTGGTCATGAAATTTTTGTGGAAAGAGAAATCCACTTAAAAAAAAGGCTTCTCTTTTCTATATATAGATACACTTCTGTGGAGAAATATATATAACACTTCAAACCTTTTTTTTTTCTTTATAAAATTGCAGAATATTTTGTTTGACCAGAATCCCCAGTTTAGGGTTTCCAATCTCTGAAGAATGAATCAACGGCACCATTTTCCAAAGATTTATTTTTAATTTATTTTATCCTACGAGCAAAAATTATTCCAACAATTATCAAATTTACCCTTAGCACAAATTATTTTAGTTCTACCAATAAAACCTTCTCTATTAACGGATTCCTCCTCGAAAGTTTCTAGACATTCCTTAAATCAAAACTTTTGAGAATCCTTCCCAACCTCTAATACTCTTATCTTCTTTCAAAACTTTTGTATTATATATAACCCCCGAACAACATCCTCCATTTTGGTACCTGGAGAACTAGTCATATTCGGGATTTGCGCACGTGTTTTTGTCGAAGGAGAAAAAATTGGTATGGTCATAAACCCTAATTCCTTAAAAAGCCAGTGGAGGTATGTTTGACTAACTCCGGTTGATGTAGTTCTTAATGAAATTTATTAGAATTTTTTTTTATGCATTTGAATTTTGACTAATTAGATGGTGTGTTGCTTATTTTATTTGTTGTTTGATTCTTTCTATTAAATTCTTGTGGGCAAGTTTTTTTTTGAGTAGAAATTTTGTAAAATAAAATGGAAATAATTTAACTCAAAGTGCTATTGATTTTCTCTCCAGAAATATGTTTCATGCTCGTTATTTTGTATTGATTGCTTAAATTCTTTTACATGTTCTTTGGAAAGTCAAAAATTTGATTCAAATTAGCGATAATATAGTTAGAGTTTTCCGTACACTTACGCGGCTTTCATTCTTGTTTAAACCAACTTGATAGCTTCTCACTCAACCTTTGAGAAAATCCGTTTTAATGGTTGTTGATACTTGATAGAATCCCACTTTCCAATATCTCATTGCGTGCCTTTGATTGTCGTGTTATGTTTGTTGAATTGAAATGAATTATCTTCACTCTTTGGAGGGATTCCCCGAAGATGATTTATGTGAAGGATTATTTTTCTTTTGTTAAAATTTATGATGGGGGATGTATATATTGATGGAAATAGAAAAGATTATTGCATGAGGAATTCTTAGTGCAAGTAGAAACTTTGTTAGTTATATAATTATGTAAATGATGGTAATATATATATTGTGAGTTGTAGACGTGGCACGATTCACATGAAGCAGTTTGTTATTAATAAGTTCTTATCTTGAATTTATTTCAATTATTCACTTTTAATTATTTTCTAAAATCATGTTGCATGATCTTGAGAAAAGGAAAACAAGTTCTAAAACATTGGATTACTTCTTTATTGGTTATGCTAAGCATGATGCTTCATATAAATTTCTTTTCTTGTGTTGAAATTAAAGAATAATTGGATGATAATAGTATTGTTGAGGCAAAGAATATAGAAATATTCTTTGATATTATTTTTCATTTGAATCTTGAGCTATTTTCTCATGTATTTGTTGACAATGGAGCTGATGAATCTTCTGAGTGGAAAGAGCCTTTCAAAACTTTTTTTTTTTGTTCTTACCTTGTTGAGAATGATTCCAAACCTTTTTATGATTTGAAATTATTCAAAATATTTGAAATAAATTCTTTCTATTGAAATTGAGTCTTTAAACAAAAAATAAATAAATAAATAAATAAATATATATATATATATATTTAAATGATTTACTATTTGGTTGTAAACCTACTTATTGCAAATGTATTTTTTTCAAAATAATGTCACTCAAAATTGTATGTCCATTCATAATTTGATTTAATTACATTGTCTATTGTTTACAAAAGTTTATTTATCAAATGGACATCAAAATCAGTTTTATATAGAAATTTAGATTATGAGATTTATATGAGTTACATGGGAAATGTGATCAAGCTGCTATCTAGTGGTTTCACTTCTCTTGAAGTAGATAGCCATGATTAATTATTGAGAGTTTGGTGCACAAAGTACACTATGGTGTTAGAGTTTTATGCTTGGCGATGAGGCCAAGAATATTCTAATTTTTTCTAAATCTTGAGAGTGTCGATGCATTGTGATTGCTAAACTAACCATTGGGAAGAATAAATCTTTCATTGGTAAAATGAACACATTTGTCTAAGATGGATCGATTTGACTAGTCAGAAGAAAGCCCTTGGGTAGAATATTAATATGTGAGACGTATAAAGGAATGAGACTTAAGCCAAGTGAAAATTAATAGTGGTGGGAACCCAACCTTTGTGATTGGAGATCCCATGAATAAGGTTCATATGGGTAATAACAAGTCACTTGTTAATTTTAAAACCTCATAGTAAGTCAATTCTTAAATTGTTAAAGTGTGTGTGGTGCTTTATTGCAAAATTGAGAGGGTAAACTAAAAAAGCTTTTAATGAATTTCATATCCCTTATGGGTGGTAATTATTTGCAAAATATATTTGATGAATTCACCTATATGAGTGTGGAGTGGGGCGCTTATTTTTTTTTTGCTACTTTCTAGAGCACTCATGAATAACAAGACCTAGTAGCCTATTCACGCAAACCATGAAAGCAACAAAATAATTACATGTAATGTGATGGATAAACAATTTAATTTACAACTATGAGTTGTTGGTTCATAAAGTCTATATGCTTCACCAATGCTCAAAATTTATACCTTATCTTTCTAGGTTTGGTTCATAGTCCAAAAGACACCAAATTCGATGCATTACATAGTCTTGTTGAACCCAACATTTTCTTTGTGTTGTTCTTTCTTAAATGCTTTATTAATATTTTTGAAATAGATGGAGATTGTTGTAAATTAATTAATTAATTTAAAGTTTTCAAAAATATTTTCAAACTTATCCACCAAATTCGTTTCCTACATTTTCTCAACAAAACAATGCTTATCTCCTATTTCATCTCAAGCTTAAAATACTTATCTTTGAAAATAAAACTGACGTTTGTTGCAAAAAAAAATTCCCGGTCAAATCCTTTCCTTGTATTTCTCGGTCAAAACTTCTTGTTATTTTTAAATTGGCTGTTGCAATTTTTGTGGAAAGAGTAAGTCCACCACTTATCTTCCATTCCAACGTGTGAGCTCTTTTTTTTTATAGATACACTCTTGTGGAAAAATATATATAACCATCTAAATAACCTTTTCTTTTTTTTTTAAAAAATTGTGAAAATATTTTGTTTGCTCCGATCATTATATTATTTCCCTAACAAGATCAATATTTTATGTTCTAAATTAAGGCAAACTCAAGTGAATGCCCATTGTTTATTTTTTAAGAGTTTATTTTATCCTACGGTTTTCCCAAATATTTCCAACAAGCTTTTCCCCAAAAAAGTAAACTTACGAATACTGGGAACATCGAAATTGGCCTTTAGGGCCGATTTCTGAGCAAAGCTTATCACCTCAAGCGACGGGCTACAAATTTGTATTTCTTTGTAACCGTAGCAATAGTGAAGAAGCAATTTCTTAAGGCAAGGAAATTTAGCCTAGAAATCACTGAAAAAAAGGCTACTAATTTTCACCTTCTCTATACACAAGTACTTCAACTTATGCAACTCAAACAGATTGGCCCGACCAGAAACCCCCAAATTAGGGTTTCCAATCTCTGAAGAATGAGTCAACGGCACCATTCTCCTTTTCGTCGTAATGTAATTATTACGAGCAAAATTATGAGCCTTATCAAAGCTCTTACACTCAACCAACTCCAACTCCTCGATTAACGGACACCTCGAAAGGACATTCCAAATCATGTCACCTTCCAACCAAACATCCCGTAAAACGAGAGACTTAACCCCCGAACAACATCCTCCATTTTGCAACCTGTTACAGGCTTTCGGATCCAAGCACGTGGCCCGGGAGACAAAAAGTTACCGTTGGCGGCGTCAGTTCAAAGTTAAGATCCGTTAGTAACTGAATCAGTCACCATCAAATCACTGGCAACAACATAGCCAGCCCTCTCCCACCCTTGGATCTTCAGATTCTGAGCCTGATACCTTTGCATCACCCGCCTCGTGTACCGCGAAAACGCATTGTTTTCGGGGTCACCGAAAATGAGCTGGTGGAAGTCTGACAGGCCAAAGTCAACGTCCATGATTTAGATAGAACCGTCTGGGCGGCTTCTTTGCCGCTCAGAAAAGACTGTATGTATTGGATGAGTGGCTCCGGGAGTGAAAATGACTCGGTGTTGACTCGTTTTGCAGCCATTGAAGAAATTAGTCCTTGATTTAGGAGAATTGGAGAAGATGAAATTTGATACCATTTTGGAGTTGATTTATAGTGGGGGTGAAATATTTGATACCATTTCAAGATTTGCGCGCATTAAATTGTAGGGTGAAGGCATTTATCTGTATACAGGGTGGGAAATAATAAAAAACGTGGTTGAATCGTTAATTATTAAATTGTGTATTATCTCTTTGTATTCGATAAATTGAATTTTGATTTATCTGGATGCATGCATTTGTTATTGAAATGATTTAACCTACTATATGTTGGGATGGACACAATTTTCCTTTTTTCTAGAGTGGAATGTAGCAATAAATGTGGAAAATCTTGTGTGGGGCGATATTTTGTGTTTTGGAATATTAGGGCAAATTCAAGTGAATGCTGATTGTTTAGATTGTGAAAGAATTAATTACATATTGTCTAAACTTCGAAATTGCAGAGAATTGTGATTTTTTTTTTACTTTCCAAACATTCTCCCTTACGGGCCAGACTCTTAACTCTTCAATTTAATATGAGTGAAATTGCTTTCAGTCACTACGAGAAAATGGTGCATTGTCCATGGAATTTTCCAACATGCTTATAAAATTTCAAGCGAAAATAATTTCGTTTTTAAATAATAAGGTTTGCCTACAAAATTTTCTAATCTTAGAGGTCATTTCTAAACTACATATATAATTGCCTAATAATGTAAATTGTCTAGAGAATTCTTTGAGTAGATAAGTTTGCATACATAAATTACAAATGTATAGACACTTTGTTCATAGGTAATTTATTTGTCTATTGAAATTTTTAAAATTCGTAGGCAAGTTATAGGAAATCCTCACTAATTAAGGATCAAATATTATTTTTGTTGAAAAATTTCGTAGCCATTTGAAAAATTTCGTAGGCAATTCTTTATTTTTTGTACTGAGCGGAATTCGAATCTAGTAGATGGACATGAACCAAATATTCTGATACTATTAAATAATTTCATTTCATTTAAAAAGTCCAATGATACGATCATCAAAATAATTTCAGCTCATATAAAAGTCGATGCTACCATGAAAAATTCATCTCATCTAAAGTACGATGATACCATCAAAGAATTCCATTTCGTCTAAAAGTCTGAATTTGTAAAATATATGAAATTAATTCGATTATATTATTTTCCTAACACTCCATCACGCCTCGTGGACCGAACTCTCAATACTATACACGAACCCTCAACTCTATCCATTAGGAAGGAGGCTCAACGAGTTGACAATTTAATATATGTGGAGTTGCTTTCAACGGGATTCAAACACATGGCGTGAGCCTTTTTTGTTTTGATACCATGAAAAAAAATTCATCCCATCTAAAAGTCTGAATTTGTAAATAGTGTGAAATTAATTCATATTATATTATTTCCCTAACAAGACAATATTTTATGTTCTAAATTAAGGCAAACTCAAGTGAATGCCCATTGTTTAGATTGTATCTGCATTAACTTTGATATTCCATCAACACCAAAATCTGAACTGGAAATGGGGTTGCAGCAGGTTCTCTGCCACAAACATTTTTTGCCAAAAATTGGGGATAAATCACAAGCTTCTAATCTTGATACAATCACATTTAATTTAAATGCTAGATTGTAGATTTTCTGCAAACTATCGCATTATTGATATCACTATTTTCAGAATCGGGTTAAGCCGGAAACTAGCCATGGAATCGGTCCGATTACCCTTAAAAATTTATTTTTACGGTTATACCGAAAAATACCGGCCAGGATCGAAAAAATCGGTCAAACCCGGGAAACCGGTAAAACCAGTTGAACCGATTTTTTGTTATTATTATTATTTTTTAATTAATTTAAAACTTAATTCTTATTTTTATTATTCTTATTTTAAATTGTATTGTGTTGTCTATGATTCAATTATGTTTATTTCAAAATAAAACTTATAATATATAGTATAATTTTAAATTTAATAAGTGCACATTTATTTTAAAATGTTGATAAGGATTATTTTAAAAATTTAGTGAATATTTTAAAAATATTAATAAGTATTATTTTAATGGTTGGACCGTCGGTTCGACCGGTCCAACCGATTAAACCGTCAATCGGTACTTAATTCGGTTTGGTCACCAGTTCGGTTATGAAAACACTGATTGATATATTGCTGATGTGCAGAAAAAATGAACTAATCAAGCACCAAGTAAAAGACGTTTTTATTTTGTAATAGGCCAATTTTAGACACTATATCTTTTATCTTCAATTTGACAAAGTCTAGTGTGCAAATTTGTATAGATACAAAAACTTTAATTTTTAACCAAATTCTATAATTGATGAATGTAATACAAAATTGAGTGGTTCATGGTTCACTCGGCCCGACTAGTTCATGGTTCACCCAACTCAAATAGGTCATAATTTAGGGTTAATTATTTAGTATTTAGAGCGTAGTTGGTTGATTTAGGACAATTTTATAGATTTTAATTTATACAAATTTACACACTAGACATACTCCTTCATTTTTTATTTTAAACTGGACAGGGGATTGAACAGTTAATTTCATTGGCTACAATCAATTACAGATTTTTAGAAATTATGAGCCTTATTTCTACAACCGGTTACTATTGTAATATCGAAAAATTAAAAGTTAATTAAAATGCTTAATTATTTCAATTTGAAAAATCTACAGGATGAAACCATACAAAACAATTTTATTGGCAAGAGTTGATATTAGGTTAATCAGATTTAATTATTTCGACATACAACAATATATTCGTAATGACAAAAACTTGTATAGCTTAATGATGAACTCTTATATTGATATCCCCATTTTTCTACAAAAACTCATATTATGTATAAAAACTTCATTATGAACAAAAATAATCACTTTGTTTTTAGAAAATGTTTTATATTTTTAAACGGTTGAAAGTTTTTTGATGCATAATGATGATAGTTTTTACACATAATGATGATAAGAGTTCATGTGTAACCCTTAGTTTACATGAGTGTTATTCATTAAAATATCTAATTTTATTTTTTTTTTTTTAATAAAACAATTTATAGTTCTCTAAGATAATCAATTTTTTAATTTTTTACCACCGGTATGATTTTATCATTTCATCCTCTGAGACCGAATCGCAACGTTAAGAGTTTTTAATCTCAATATCATTTTCAAGGGGAATAAATATTTCCTCTCCGTGTCTCGAATCCGAAACCTCGGGGTCTCAGGTAGTGGAGCTCTAATCACTTGAGCTATCCACACTTGACTATATTCGTAGTATCTAATTACTACAGATTATAATGTACCATTATTACATACAAATATGAAAAAATAGTGCATGGTTGGCCTAAATATTCAAACTTATTTTCTGAAACTAGACTTAAATAATTTGTCCCTTACATTTGCTGTATAATGTAATGTCACTTCAAAAGTTTTATTTTTCTCAATTATTTCCACTTTAATTTATTTGAAGTCCAAATATATTTTTTTTATATAGAAATGCAAGTCCATCATCTGATCATCCTGTAAAATCAATAAAAAAAAACCCTTCAAATTTCCCAAACACACGCGCCTTAAATATAATTCCCCCACGATTCTTCCCAGCGTTCAGTTCCGTCGAAAAGCTAAACGTAAATAATTTTATATCAAAATAAATTTTGGGGAAAAGTGTTCTTTAATCTTGTAAACTTTAGCTAGCTAGAACTTTGATTCCCCATTTTTCTACAATCATATATTAAAAATTATTTGTTCTCACTTCCTATTTTTTGTCTTTCTAGTGATTTGCGTGCATTGTTTTTTCAGTTAGATAACTTCTACCATTTATTAAAATATTTTTGTTCTATAATTATTTATTAAAAAAATTAATATATAACATATCAGTTTTGATATGGAGACCACGAGTGATCATCATATGGAGCCTAATTAATGATGTGACATTCCACCTCACTATTTTTTTAATTAAACCTTAATTATAAAAAAAAAATTCCCCAAATTTATTTCCTCTAGATCTCATCTTCTTCCACTTCTCTCACCATTACCGTAAAAGCTCTTCCTGTCCTCCCAAACTTTTATCCTCAACAGTGGTTGCTAATTACATAACACAAACTGCACCGTTGCTATATCCACACTTTTGACGTTTGAGTGGATGTCAAAATGATTGGCCGCTGTCGCGTGGAGCAGGCGACACCAAGGCGCGTGTTGCGCAGCCCACGCGACAGAATAATAATAATAATAATTTTTTTAATATAACTGAATTTTTGTTATTTTATGTTATTTTATAACTTAATCATTGCATGTTATTTTATAATTTTTGTTATTTATGATTTTTATTTAATTATAGTTATAATTTTTTAACTGTAATTTCAGTTGCATATGACAACTGAGGATCATCCAATACCGTTTATATCTGCATACTAGAAACACGAACATGACCCTTCTGTAAATGGTTTAGATTTAGAATTTCAAAGCAGGATAGAGATATTCCGTACAGTACACAAGTTGGATGCACCGCGACGTGAGACTAATTATAAGTCTAGAAATAACGAGAAAGACAAATACTATACATTTTTTTAATATTTAATTCAAGTTTTTCTAGCAGCACGTCGCAGTTCATCCTCGGAATGTAATGTGTATATATTTTTTTTCATATAATGTGTATATTTATGTTTTCATGTAATGTGTTTATTTTTTTTTCATGAAATGTTTATATTTATTTTTTCATGTTTAAATTGATAATTGAACTAATACTTTTCAATTGATAAACTAATATTTTTCAATTGATGAATTAATATTGTTGATGTAACAACCCGAACCAATTTAAGATTTATTGTTTTACTTTTAATTTTTCAAAATGAAATACTTGTCTTAAATATGTGTATGCGAGTTATAATTTTTTTTAGGTGACAGACGAAAGTTTCGAATCGGAAACTTTACTAGCACATTTTAATTTTTATCCGTAATTCGGATCCGTTTAATAATGTTAAAATTTAAAGAATTCAAAATGATGATGAAGAATTTTTATTGAAACAAAAAAAATCGTGCGTTTTTAATAGTGCAATTTAGTTAATTTTTGGAGCCGAAAACCAAATCGAAAAATACAGAAAATACACTCGAAACCCAAATCGCGTCTAGAATCAAGGCTACCATAATTGACAGCCCACAATCTGCAGAAAATCCCCCAAAAACGTCCAAAATCTGCAAGGAAATCAACAAACCATCAAGTGGTGTCACTCCATTTAATTGTAACACTATTTGGGTCATACCTTCTATTAGACACTTTACTAACTCCCATCAATCTTGACTCTCTTCTCTTGCCATCTTGACCGAATCCCTCCCCTTTTCTCTCCCTACTTATTCCACCTTCATTCCCTTAGAGAAATCCTTGGTTCTTTTGTTCTCATAGAAAGAAAACATTGAGAGAAAGTTGAGAGAGTTTGAGAGTTTGAAGGAAGAAGGAGCTTTCCTCTCCTTCTTGCTTTTGGCTGATCATCACCCCCCCAAGGAGGAGTCCTTCCTCCACCATATTGAAGCTAGGAAGGTGTTAGAAGTAGGAGTTTCCATCAAGAGTCCTCAATCCCCCCTCCAAAAGAAAGAAACTACATTGGTGAGCACCAATGAGACCTTGAATCTTGATGTTTTGATCATAGTTTGTTTGAGCATGAAAACCCTTAGAAATGACATGCTAAGAACCTCCCCTAAGCTTTTTTAATCTGTGAAAATCATGTATGAAGTTTTTATTGGTGATATCTTGTGCATTTGAGCATGCTTAACCATATATGTGAAAGTTCGAAAATGTGTATGAAACTTCAGAAATGCTACTGCCTCATTTTGGGAAACCTATTTCGATTCTTTAATGATGTTTTAAAATCGTGAAAAAATTCTTAGATGTACTATTCGAAGTGTAGAACAAACTATAAAAATTTGGTGATATTTCAATCTCTGTGGAAGGAGAATAAATTCGTAGATATTTGTATGTCTGAAACTACGTGAAACTGGGAGCAATGACTCATTTAAATTATCTTCCATATCTTCAATGGTTATAAAATTCTAGAAATATTTGGGGATGTTCCTATTTCTTTATTTAACCATATTTCCAAAAATATTTAATGTTTTGATTATCTGATATTGAGATATGTCAATTTGATTATGATGTGGTTAATGTCCGACGAAGATTGATTCTGTGTTTTAAACAATTTATTTGGCCCTTTTATTCTTGTGTTTAAATCTTGATAAAATTTTGTGATTTTCTCCACTGTGTTTAGAATGGTTAATTAAAGTTTGGTGATTTTATCATAATATTTTAATAAGTTATGAATTTCTATATGAAATATGCACTGTGTGACGAACTGTGTTACAAACCCGTATTTAATCAACATTCAGTTAACGATACGTAGCTCAAATGATTTAGGTTTCTAAATAAAAGTTGTTTATTAATGAATGGTATATAACATATTTTAAATTCATGATTTGTAGATATTTTTACAAAAAGTTATGATTTTTAGATTAAAGAGTGCACTGTTTTGAAGAATCCGTGATCTATTATCTTTAGCTACCAATGTACCTTATCCTCGTAACTCAAATGAATGGGAACCCTTAATAAACTTTATTTTTATGTTAAAAGAAATATGACATACTACAATTTCATAATTTTTCTGTAAGTTTAAGTATGTTTTTATAATTATGCATGAATGTGTCTTTTTATCGAATGGATAGTGCTAGAAGTAATGAATGATTAAACTCTTAGAAACAAGTATGCTTTAGATTGATTGAACGATTTAGGTTTTGTCTTGTGATTATGTGACTAAGTTTTTATTTGTATCCTTGAGTATAGATCAGACCCGAAAGACCCAAAACCCCGTTTGAGGACCCATAGTACACTAGGATAACTTGTCGACTAAAGAAATGAGTCTCGACACCCCCGTAATGTTCGTAATGCTGTTTTAACAAATCAAGTACCATCCTTTTATCGAAAAGCCCTAAGTATGATACGAAACTGATTAATGAACTAAGAGAATGAACGAAACTAAACGAACAAACTGTGCTAGGTAAAGTGTGGCTCGATTCGGAGGCTCAGAAGTCACCTTGAAGTTCTAAACTATCAAGAAGTTAAGCTTTATCTCAAAAGTTTCCAGGTGGGTGACACTATCTGTATAGCTAGTTAATGTTATATGGATTGTTGTCAGTTTTCTGAAACAAACATAATAAGTATTAACAAAAGATACAAATGATCTCATGAATACATTTTTGAATATACAAAGACACGAATATGAACATGTGTTTTATTTTCATGAATATGAGTTATGCACGTGATTGTGTTTTATGAATGAGGGGATATAAGGAAGCAAACGAGGGGATATAAGGAAGCAAATGAGGGGATATAAGGAAGCAAACGAGGGGATATAAGGAATCTAAATGGGGGTCGGACGTGGTATATGCTACCAGTGCCGCCCCACGTGTTTGAATGTGTTGGGGATCGGACGCGATAGGAGGTAATCCGTCTCATCCCGTATATGTGAAATGAGTTGTTTTATGTTTTGATCTACATGAAAGGTCTTACCCCAAAAATGGTGGTCCTTCGAGACATCGAACGAATGAAATGCTTCAATGAATTCAATATCTCAAAGTTTAATGATAGACGAATGGTTTAACTGCTATTTATGAATAAGAATGAAATCAAACGAAGGCCAAAAGAGTAAAAACTTTACTATTCAGATCTCGACAATCTGTATATCAGTGTACATGTTGCCCACTGAGATTTTTATCTCATGCCCCCTTATTAAACATTTTTAGGATATGATGTGGAGGCTCGGGAGTTGCAGTAGGCAATCCGCTTCCCACTTCCCTTCTTATATAGAATAAAAAAAAAAGAATCGCTTTCTAATTAAGACAATATGTTAATTTGTATTTCCTGTTGAAACTCTATTACTATGATACCTCGAGAGTCGTGCCCAAGACTTGTCGAGAGGTTTTTGTCAGAAATGGGATAAATATATTTTTTTCAGTAACAAACACGATTATCTTTCTATAAATGAATAATATGTAAGATCTTTCGCTGCAACTTATTATATTTAAGTTTGTTTTCTTTATTTTTAAAATGAATTTTCTGGCTCGGTTTTATGGTTCACTAAGTGATGAACTTTCTAAATTTAGGGCGATAATAAATAACTACCCTTCTCAGGTTAATGAACTAATACTTTCTAAATATAATACTTTTCAATGAAACAACTAATACTTTATAAATAAATAATAAAAATAACTAATTAATACTTTTTAGTTAATGAAGTAATACTTTATGACCTAACAACTATAATACTTTTCAATGAAACAACTAATACTTTATAACTAAATAATTAATATTTTTAAATTAATCAAATAATATCAATTAATACATTTAATTAGTGTGGGATTAATTAATTATAACTAATAAATTATAAATTAATTCGATTAATAAACAAACATATTTCAAAAGAATCCATGTCCGGCAAATGAAAAAAGCCAATCAAATTCATCAACATCAGAAATTGTGAAGAACGCCCAAACTCATCAGTTTCTTGTAAAGCTGGAACTGCTAGCTTTCGCCGAACAATTTGAAAGTTCCAAGAATCTGTAAATGGTGATGAAGAAGATTACGACCCGTCAATTTAAATGGGCATGAATGAAGGTTACTGATCCCTGTTCGAGATCTCTCGCTTTTGAATCCATAAAGGACTTGAGTATGAATACCAATTGGAAATCTTCAAACCAATAATCTAAACAATTCTAGCTTGAACGATTTTTGTTCAGAATTCAAGAACTGTATTTTAGAAAAACTTTTCGATGAATGAATAAGTAAAGATAGAAGATTTCAGGAACAAGATACATGAAAATTCTGAAATTGCTTTTGGTGGTTTTCCCCACTAATTCATTTTCATATTTTCATTCTCCATTCCTAACTTTGTTTTGTGCGACGACTTCCTGTAATTGGGTTCTCTATTTTAGAGAATTAAGTTCTACAATAATGGCTAGAGAGAAGAGGGAAGGAGATGAGAGAGAGTCAACAAATTTGGGAATTTTTTTTATATAGTTAAATTCCTGTGATTGACTTGTTTCCAAGAGTGCAGAAATCGGTAGGCGCTAAACAGGCGTTCCTAGGCCTGCTAGAATATTTTTTTTCAGATATTAATTTTACTTTGAAATTTTCAACATGAAAAATAAAAAATCACAACAATTAACATAAAATCATAGTCATAATTACAAAATAAAAACTCAAAAGTAGTTTTTTTAATTTTTAGATTTAAAAAAAAAAAAAATGGCCGCCTAGCCCGGCCCGGCCGCACAGCCGCCTAGCCCCGCCCAGCCGCCTTGCCCGCCTAGGGGTGAAAACGCCTAGAACGGCCAACCGGCGCCTAGCGCCTAGGCGCGATTTTTGCATCCATGCTTGTTTCAGGGAATTAAGTTCTGCAATAATGGCGATTAGTGAGAGATTAAATTGGAAGGAGATGAGAAAGTCAGAATTTTTTTTGGAAAATTTATTTTCTATAATTAAATAATTAAAAAATAGTGAGGTGGAATATCACATCATCAATTGAGCTCCATAAGGTGACCACTCGTGGTCTCCATATCAAAATTATATAACATATATACTTTTGATATAGAGTTAATCTGAAAAAATTCCATTTCATCTAATTAAAAGTTCGAATTCGTAGAGATGTATGCAATTAATTTGTGTTGTATATTTATGTGGACAATGAAGTTAATGATAGGTTAGATACACCAAAAAATGATATTATTTCTAAAAGTATTAATTCCTCCTATTCATATGTAAATGGTTCACATGATTCATTTGTAATATCCTGAGAAAACTATAAAAAATGAACAGTAAAGATTAGGCTCCAATTTGAGCAAAGTAAAACTCATGATGAATATAGAGTAATGCACATGTCGAAGGTGACATAAGAATGGTAATAATAATGGATGTTACACATTTGATTAATTAGCTAGGTCACTACGCGATACAAGCCTCTTTTCAGCCACAACTGGTAAACCGTCATGTGAAAGGCATCATAACTTTCTGGCATAACAACATGCCACCTGAAGTGCTTCCGAACCATACATAAATTCCGATACAGATTCAAGTATACCGAGATCAAGATATTCTTCAAGAGAGGCACGTCTTGTTCATTTACTATAATCGAGAACTTGGTCCAATCAAGGATATTAGCAAACGGAAGATCATAGTAATTCAATATCACTACAGGAATACATCCGCTGTGTTTACCTCGTATCCTTTTACATGGAGGCAGTATTTGCTTGTCCTGAAACCTTCTTCGTAGGGCAAAGATGAATGCCCTGAGAATATACTGAAAGACGTGTCGTTTCCCCACAGAGTTAAATGCTCTTGTCGAATGTTAGAGTTTTGCATTCGACCAGCAAAGAAGACCAGTTTGGTTCTGCGTTATACACGGGGAAAATGTTTATGAAAAAAGCAAAACTGAGAATTAATAAGAAACATTCTCTAGCTTCACTACTTTTTTACTTCTAATTTTCTATGAAGATTAATATTACCACGCTATATCCCGAATTTCAAAAGTTAAGTTAACCCTGATGCCAGAAGTCGAGATAAAGCAACAACTACAAGGATTATAGGTAATATCAAGTTCCAAGAAAGGACAAAGTTCAGGTGTATTATTGGTAGGACAAAAACTTCAATGAACTTGGTTCAAGGAGTGAACTCGGTAATACTATTCAGTATTCGTAGTAATATTGTTTAGCATACAAAGTATCACGATTTAGTGAATTTGAGAAGAATGAAAAATAAGATCAAACACTTGTTAAACAATATTACTTCATATACTAAACAGTACTACTTTGAAAAAGAGACCTCACATGACCCTGGTTCACAGGACTTTCTCTATTGGTAGGAATCACCACTCCCTTTAAGGCCCGGCCCTAATGTAACTTAACATTGCTCCAAGCTTCTATACAAGGCTTAAGAGTCACAAACATATGCAACATTCTAAGAAACTGTAATCAAGTAAGAGGAAAAGCTAGAAACAGAGATATACATACCTCATATTTGGAGGATTCAAGAGTTGATCATCCCGCCGAGGCCAAATTTGAGGCAAAGCTATATCTTTATGAGCAGCGTAAAGCCTCTGAAAATAGCTGGACGAACAAGTTATCTGTACAGCATTATTACGCATTCCCTCCCGATCGAATGACAGCAAGCAAAGAAGTGATCAGCACCCCCAGAAGCATTCCAGAATGGGAAATCAGAGCTGATCCTCCAAACATAATTGGCAACAAAATCAGAAATTGACGACTCTGAGCGTAACAGGGGATGGTTACGCATTGAATTGATGGAAAACGGCATAAACAAGAAATGTGCTTCCTCAGCTCGTTCAGTAACAAATGAACTCCGTACAAGAGCGAGCTTGAATGCATGCTCGCTGTAATAATTACCTATTTTTGGATCAAGGGGTTCGGGATGGGGAAGAAAGATACGAGCAAAAGGGGATGATTTGTTGTTCATCCAAACATCAGGATACACAAAAACCTTGAAATTGTTCACCATTTCTTGGTAATCTAAATCAAAAAGCTCCCAATTGTGATATGAACTAGATGATACAGACAAATTGTGAACAAGAAACACCTTTGATGTGTTGTGTGATGAATCGGACGATTTTCAGAGCAAAATTTCAAGGCGAAATGACGAAATAATCGAAGAGGTAATCAAGAGAGTGGTAAATGGTAGGATAATCAAAACATATGCGGAATTTCTCCAACTGATTCGACGGAAAACTAGCCGCAGCAGCGTTATCACTCTGCTTAACATTGTGAAGAGTTTATGTATAGACGTGATTTACAAAAGTGTTACTCTATCACTTCAGTTAGCAGGATGCTTGAAGCCTTTTATTTACATTTTTGTATTCATGATGATTAAGATTTTTCTTGTTTATAGTATGTTTGCCTATTTGTTTGTTGGTTTGTCACTTTGAAACATTTTTTGTGTATAAGTTTCCAATTCATTGATTAATGTGATGGAAATGGGCAATTAGCTAAGAATTGTATCTATTTCTTTGTACGTTCTATTAGCTAATGTGAAGAAAAGACTCTTAATTAATGATGACCAAACAATTTTCAGTTTTAAGGAGTACATAACAAAAAATTGTGTGATCGCAATGAACTCTATTTTTTTAATACTACTATTATACAAAAAAAAAATTATTATCAATATTTTAATATTTTAATTTCAAAAAATGATAATTTTTGTGTATAACCATATTAATTTTTGTGCACTATAGTAATGAAGTTTATATATACACCTGATTAATTAATACGAGCATTGGCGGATCCATGTAAACCTCTTTTTCTTCAAATAATTCTTATAATGTGTGTATATATATATATATGTGTATATTCTATAATATTTAACTTACACATCTTTAATTTCTCACCAATTCATATATTCATGTACATATGTAATTAATGACAGATTCATAGCAATAAATATAAATAAAGGAAGTTTAATATGAGTGATTGCGATGAAATTTTAGTAGAATATGCACCACTCAAGATTTTTTGCAATATGAAACAAATTTTAATATTTATATTACATAGCATGGTGGTGTAGGAACTGAATTATGTTATCAAATTGAACTATGAAAACCCTGGCGAAATGAGCAACAATGATATTTTGAACCGCTCTCAAAATATGAGGACTCATCGAGAGCAATTATTTCTTTAGGTAAAAAACTTTTGGTTTGTAACTCTTAATATCATATATTTTAAAATATTTATAGATTGTGTATATTTTGTTTAAATTACTCTTTTATTAGGGACTTACTTTTAGCATTTTTAATTGTATGATTTTGATTTTTTTTTCCTAAGGGAGAATGGTTATTTTTGGTCCTATAATTTTGTCAATTTTTGGTCCTATTGACTTTACATTTTAATTTTCGTCCAGTAACTTACACACTTTCGACTTTTTGGTCCTTTTGATTTACATCCTATAACTTACATACTTTTACTACTATTTGGTTTTGATTCACGTAAATTATAGGACGAAAGTCAAACTTTAAAAGACAGTAGGACCAAAAATTTGAAATCGTGTAAGTTACTTGACAAATATCAAAATTTAGAAGTCAATAGGACCAAAATAAAAAAGTAGCAAAGTTATAGGACCAAGAAAAAAAAATTCCCTTTCTTTTTAATATTCCTTATAATAATGCATACCCTGTTTAAAATTTCAGAATCCGCCAGTGAATAGGAGTATTACTCAAAGTCTATTTGTATTCTTTTCATGTATATGGATATTAGCATTGAAGGAGACCCCACCCTACGATACATGGGTTTTCGAGTCATGTTTATAAGCAATATACTCTCCCTCCCGCTCTTCCATTTGTTTGTGATGCTTTGTTACAGATCTTGCAACTTCTTTTTCATTCATAATGTCCATCTTTGAGAGAGCCATGACATGATCCATTTGTTATATCCAATCCGAATTTGAGCAAAGTAGAAGTCATAAAAAAAATGAATCATAAATAATGCATATATTGAAGGTGACATAAGAATGATAATGATAATGGAGGTTACACATTAAATTAACTAGCTAGGTCACCAGGCGATATAGGCCTCTTCTCAGCCACAGCTGGTAAACCGTCATGTGAAGGGCATCATACCTTTCGGGCATATTAACATGCCACCTGAAGTGCTTCCTAATCATGCATAAATTCCGATACAGATTCAAGTACATCTCCTCAGACACCGACATCAAGATATTCTTCAAAAGAGGCACGTCTTGTTCGTTTACTATAATCGAGAACTTGGTCCAATCCAGGATATTAGCAAACGGAAGGTCATAGTAATTCGATATCACTACAGGAATGCATCCGCTGTGTTTACCTAGTATCCTTTTACATGGAGGCAGTATTTGCTTTCCCTGAAACCTTCCTCGTAGGGCACAGACGAATGCTTTGAGAATATACTGAAACAAGTGTCGTTTCCCCACAGATTTAATAGCTCTTGTCGAACGATACAGTTCGTCACCGTACCAGCAAAGAAGACCAGTTTGGTTCTGCTTTACGCACAGGGAAACATGTATAAAGAAAGCAAATCTGAGAATTAATAGGAAACATTCTCTCGCTTCACTATTTTTTACTTCTAATTTAAAATGCAGATATCCCAACTTGCGGAAGTTAAGTTAACCCTGATACCAGAAGTCGAGATAAAGCAACTAATACAAGAATTATAGGTAATATCAGGTTCCAAAAAAGGGACAAAGTTCAGATGTATTATTTGTAGGACAAAAACTTCAACCAACTTCTTCCACGGAAGTTTCATGGTGTACTCGGTAACACTGTTTAGAATAAAAAATATTACAGTTTAGTAAATTTGAGAAGAATAACAAATTAGATCAAACTCTTTTTTAAAAGTATTACTTTATATACTAAACAGTATTACTTTGAAAAACTGATGCAACATTCTCAGAAACTATAATCAAGTAAGAGGAAAAGCTAGAAACAGAGATATACCTCATATTTGGAGGATTCAAGAGTTGATCATCCGGGCGAGGCCAAATTTGAGGCAAAGCTACATCTTTATAAAGGGTCTGAAAATAGTTGGAGGAACAAGTTACCTGAACGGCATTATTATGTTAGGAATTAAACAAGCAATTATGGAGAAAATAATAGAACTAGGAATTTAGAGATAAACAATTTGGTTACCCAGTTCGTCAAGAATGACTACTTCTGGGGGCACTACCAAGCCAGGAGATTCACTATTTTCGTGTGTTTTTCGTACGAAGAGGCAAATACAATGAGTCAAGGTATTTAAATGAGACATGGGCCAAAGCCCTAATTCACGCGCACAGCTGCGGAACCCGCTCGACCACGGGCCTTGGTCGAGCGGTTCCGCTCGATCAGATCGCCAGCTTGAGCGCCTCCAATGCTCTGGTCTCCCGTCACGCTCGACCTCCTTTGGTCGAGCAGAAGTGCTCGATCTAACACCATGGTCGAGCGCCTCGCCCTTGCTGGATCCCTTCTCCTACTCAGGCTCCACAACCCAACATATTACGCATTTCAAAATGCTTGGAAGCCGTGTCTTTCCCAATGGAATGACACGAGACGAAGAAGTGGTCAGCGACCGCAGATGCATTCCAGAATGGGAAATCAGAGCTGATCCCCCGAACATACTTGGCACCAAAATCAGAAATGGACGACCGTGATCGTACAAGGGGATGGAAAATGGCATAAAGAAGAAGTGGGCTTCCTCAGCTCGGTCAGTAACAAATGAACTCTGTAGAAGAGCTAGCTTGAATGCATGTTCGCTGTAATAGTTAACTATTTTTGAATCAAGGGGGTCGGGGTGGGGAAGAAAGATACGAGCAAAAGGGGACGATTCGTTGTTCATCGGATATATAAAAATCTTGAAATTGTTTAGCATTTCTTGATAATCTAGATCAAAAAGCTCCCAGTTGTGATAAGGGGTAGATATAACAGAGCTATTTTGAAGGAGTAAAATTTCAGGGCCAAAGGATGAAGTAATGGAATATGTAATCAAGAGAGTGGTAATTAGCGGGATGATCAAAATATATGCCGCATTTCTCCAACTGATTCGACGGAAAACTAGCCGAAGCAGACTTATAACTCTGCTTATTATTCTGAAGATGATCATTTCTGTAGGAAAATATGCACCGTAGATGGCTGAAAATAAAATAAACGAAATTTGGCTTGTCTTCAATATATCTATGTATGTTTGATAAAACATCTTTTCTTCATGATAATAAAGAGTTTTCTTGTTTTTAGTCTGTTGCCTATTTGTTTTTCTGTCTTTCACCGTGGACTTTTTTTGTGTATAAGTTTCCAATTCATTGTTTAATTTGATGGAAATGGAGAATTAGCTAAGAATCGTATCTATTTCCTTTTATGTTCTATTAGCTAATGTGATGAAAAGACTCTAATTAATGATGACCAAACAATTTTAAGTTTTAAAAAGTCCATGACAATTGTCAAAAAAAAAAAAAAGGCCCATGACAAAATGTCGTGTAAACTCAAATTCATAATAAACTCCATCTTTTTAATAACACCGTTATGCACAAAAACTAATTTTTGTGCAGAATAGTGATAGTTTTTTTTTTTACAATAGTAATATAGTTTGTACACACACCTCACCTGGTTCCAAAGGTGTAGAAGTCGGAAATTGTTAATCGGACGGATTTGGACAGCCTAGCGCCTAGGCGGGGACTAGTCGGTTCGGTTTCTTTCGTTTTTTTTTTTTCATCTATATGAGTTTTATTTACTACTTATCGATATCTTATAACGAAAATACACTTCAAAACCGCCTAAATCAAGATAACAATTGAAACACCTTTTCTTATATCCATTATAGAGTACAAGAAAATTAATTTAACATTAAAAAAAATAAACAAATATGTGTTTTGGAATTTTAGTTTAGTGAAAATTATCAATATTTGTCTTATCATCAATTTATTTTAAGAACAAAGTCTCTCAAATAATACATTAGTATTGAACATCTAGCTCCCGACTTAGCCGCCTATCTTTCGACTCGGTCGCCTAGGTGGCACCTAGGCAAAGTCGGATCGGCCAACAACGGCCTATCGCCTAGGCGGCCGCCTCGAACCTGACTTTTGCATCACTGTGTAGTTCATAAGAGTATTACTCAAAGTCTATTTGTATTCTTGTTATGTATATTGTTATACGCATTGAAGGAGACCCCAACGTACCATACTTGAGTAGATTCGAGTCACGTTCTGTAATCTTATTTGGTGTGCCCGGTCTATGCCAAGATAAATAAAGACAATATGTTCGGCTTATCCGTGTATATGGGCTCACGAGCGCCTGTGTCAATCCGGTGTGACCCGTATATATATTTGTACTTTTCGTGAGCAACTTTGATTGCACATGTAATTTATTTTGGTAAATTGATCCCAAATTTTTGTACATATTAGTAATTTTCCCTAAATTTGGCTGCTGCCTAGTCATGTCAATACTGAACATGTCAAGGACATTTCCCTAAAAATGGGAACAAATATGTAACACTTTGTATCACGTATTATATTTGTAATCTGTAATATCATTTGGAATATAAGTTAGCAAATAAGTATATTGACGCAACCTAAACCATAAGTTGGTTACTCTGTTATAAAAGAGCCACGGCATGATCCATTTGTTATATATCCAGAGAAAATTATCCAGATTGAACAGTAAAGATTAGGCTCCAATTTGAGAAAAGTAGAACTCATAAAAAAAAATGAATCATGAATATACACTAATGTACACATTGAAGATGACATTAGCAATGATAATGGATGTTACACATTTGATTAGCTAGCTAGGTCACCACGCGATACAAGCCTCTTTTAAGCCATAGCTGGTAAACCGTCATGTGAAAGGCATCATACCTTTCGGGCATAACAACATGCCACCTGAAGTGCTTCCTAACCATGCCTAAATTCCAATACAGATTAAGGTACATCTCCTCAGACACTGACATCAAGATATTCTTCAAGAGGGGCATGTCTCGTTGGTTTACTATAATCGAGAACTTGCTCCAATCCAAGATATTAGCAAACGGAAGGTCATAGTAATTCGATATCACTACAGGAATACAGCCATAGTGGATAGCATCCACAACTCTAGCTGTGTTTACCTCGTATCCTTTTACATGGAGGCAATATTTGCTTGTCCTGAAACCTTCCTCGTAGGGCAAAGATGAATGCCCTGAGAATATACTGAAAGACGTGTCATTTCCCCACAGAGTTAATAGCTCCTGTCGAATGTTAGAGTTCTGCACTCGACCAGCAAAGAAGACCAGTTTGGTTCTGCGTTACACACGGGAAAAGCATAGGTAAAGAAAGCAAAACTGAAAATTAATAGGGAATATTTTCTAGCTCCATTATTTTAACCTCTAATTTTCTATCTAACTAAGCATTACAATATGCTATATTCCAACTTTCAGAAGTTAAACCCTAATGCCAGACGTCGTGATAAAGCAAAAAACTAAGAATTCATAGGTAATTTCAGGTTCTAAAAAATGACATGTGTTGTAGTAGTAATTCTCCAAACCAATCTAGCCTCTACAAAATTTAAGAGCCACAACAAATCCTAATTCTTTGTAACAAACACGAATGCAACACAACTAATGCAACGTGCCCCACTGGATGTGGGATGTTACATCTCCTGTTCTTTTAAGTTGTGATTTCAAATCAGGATTTCAAAATCCAACCCCCATTCACCCCTAAAAATATCTAACCACTCGTAAACACTTGCTTTTACATAAAGTTCTGGCGATAATATTATAATAATATCATATCACCTATTCTTACACACTTGATTTGACATAAAGTTACATTCAACCCTGCTTAAAATCTGAAAACAAACATATATAACCCTACATAAAGTTATCACTATTTAGCGAGATTTTGAAATCCCTGCATTCACCATCTGGATTTCCACCATCCATCATAATTTCAAAACACACATAGCCTAGGATTATAGGTAATTTCAAGTTTCAAGAAATTACAAAATTCAGGTATGTTATAAGTAGAATTCTCCAGTCCTTTCAATGTAACTTAACTTCCCTCCAAGCCTCAACACAAGACTTAAGAGCCACAAACAAATACCAATGCTTCATAGGATGCAACAGAAATGTACTAGGAACCCGTAAGCAAGTAAGTAGAAAAGCTAGAAACAGAGATATACATACCTCATATTCGGAGGATTCAAGACTTGATCATCCTGCCGAGGCCAAATTTGAGGCAAAGCTATATCTTTGTGTGCAGTATAAAGCCTCTGAAAATAGCTGGACGAACAAGTTATCTGAACAGCATTATTACGCACTTCAAGATGCTTGGAGGCTGCTTCCCTCCCAACCGAGTGACAGCAGATGAAGAAGTGGTCAGCACCCCCAGACGCGTTCCAGAATGGGAAATCAGCACTGATCCTCCAAACATAGTCGGCAACAAAATCAGAAATGGACGACTCTGATCGTAGAAGGGGATGGTTACGCATTGCATTGATGGAAAATGGCATAAAGAATAACTGAGCTTCCTCAGGGCGTTCGGTAACAAAGGAACTGTGTAGAAGAGCGAGCTTGAATGCGTGCTCACTGTAATAATTACCTAATTTTGGATCAAGGGGGTCGGCATGGGGAAGAAAGATACGAGCAAAAGGGGATGATTTGTTGTTCATCGAAACATCAGGATACACAAAAATCTTGAAATTGTTTAGCATTTCTTGGTAATCTAAATCGAAAAGCTCCCAATTGTGATACGGACTAGATGAGACCAAGCAATTGTGAACCGGAAACACCTTCGATGAGTTAGCCTCATTGTGTGCTGAACCGGACGGTTCGAGGAGTAAAATTTCTGGGCGAAATGACGAAATAATCGAATAGGTAATCAAGAGAGTGGTAAATGGTGGGATAATCAAAACATATGCAGATTTCCAGCTGGTTCGACGGTCAACTCCTAGCAACAGCCTTACTCTGCCTAAAATTGTGAAGAGGATCATTTCTTCCTATGTAACTTTAGACATTGATATGATGGCAAGATTTATGAACCCTAATTGTTTGCTTAGATACATAAGGCCTGAAGATCTGTACATTTATGTTTGGTTAAGCAGAATGACGTTAAGCTCTAAGAAATTTTTCGATAAGGTACTTGAAAACCCTACGAACCTAAAATCCTCGAAAAACACGTCAGTTAGAGGTGTAAACATGATTCCATCCGCCACTAATTCCAACTAATTCAACAAATAAAATGAGCTAAAAAATTCTAGCAATATGTATAGGACTATTTTATTTTTCTCAAAAGAAAAATAGCTAGGGCAGGAATTACATACAAAAGCATAGAACTACGCTAGTGAATTCGGTGTCGCGAGGCACTTACACTGTAAGACGGCGGCGGTGGGAAGGAAGCGGCGGTTTACGGCGGAGATGGTGGTGGAGGAGTTCATTCAGGGGTATGGTATGTCTGTTTGTCGGTAGTGTATTTCTATTTCTTTTAATGGACTAAACATTCTTATTTCATGCCATTTTTCTGACCTTGGAATGTTAGTACAACCTACATACTACTTTTTTAAATTTAAGTCAAACTTATGTAAACATCATCTATTTTGATCATTTCTCTCTGCCCTCATGTGCACCACTAGGTGCACCGTTCACTTCATAATATATTTTAAAATTATACAATTTATTATATTAAAATATGTAATTTGTTTAAACTGAAGAAACAAATTACTATATGTATATATAAAAACAGAAATCTCCCCAAATTTGAAAATCATTTGATTTTCCCGCTAAAACATATTGTCAAATTAAGAAACGAATCTTTGAA
This sequence comes from Stenogyne calaminthoides, assembly GCA_037126765.1. Lineage (NCBI taxonomy): Eukaryota > Viridiplantae > Streptophyta > Magnoliopsida > Lamiales > Lamiaceae > Stenogyne > Stenogyne calaminthoides. Next base: position 30,709,047 of record JBBCBC010000009.1, on the reverse strand, counting down.
AATAATTAATAATGGATTGAGAAAAAATCTTTAGAAAAACTATGTACTATATTTCTACATAATCTAATATTAAATTGAAAAATAATTTTTTTGAATAAATTATAATGGATTGGAAAAAATCTTTGAAATAAATATGTAATTAATAAATATTAACAAATTATAATGGATTGAGAAAAATCTTTGGGAAAAATACGTAGAATATTTTCACAAACACTAATGTTAAATTGGGAAACAAATCTTTGGAATATGGGAATAATCTTTGAAATAGATATGAAATTGAAAAATAAATCTTTTGAATAAATTATAATGAATTGGAAAAAAATCTTTGATATAAGACAAAGTCTCATGTGCAACGAATATTTGTGCACTTGCCCCAACCCTACACAAATGTATCCACATAACATGTCTAATATATTTAATGGGTCAAATATTTTTTAAAATGGGCCATTCTATTGCATGAGTGCACGATGCACTTAGGTAAAATGCACTATGAGTGCACGGTGCACCCGAGTACGATTCTAAAATGCACTATGAATGCACGGTGCACCGGGTGCACATGAGACTCACTCTTAATTAAAATAGAAAATAATTTATAATACATATTATGTGTATACCGGCCCTGCATAGCAGGGTATACTAGTTGGTTAGGTCTTGTATGCACCCGAGTGCATCGTGCACTCATAGTGCATTTTAGAAGCGTGCAATTTGTTATGCTGAAAAGTGCAACTTATTTACACAGAAAAGTGCAACTGTTAATATGGGAACATAGTTGCATGCTTGCTTCTGTTTGGAATAGTTGTATGTTTCTATTTTATATAGTTGCACGCTTTTAAAATGCCCTATGAGTGAACGGTGCACCCGGGTGCATATGAGACCTACTCATTTTAGTTTGACCTTCATCATATATACAAGATGATAAGAATCAAAGAAGATATATTTAAGTTATATCTTTAACAAATATTTATTTATAAGTACTTTTTTATGAGTCGGTAAAGGAGAACTTTTATTCAAACACAAATATTATTAGGCGTCAGCATCGGTCGGTTCGGTTACCGAATCGAACCAAGCCGAAAATTTAGTATTGGTAATCAAATCGACCGAATTAATATGGAAACCAAATTGTAACCTAACCGAAATACTACAAAATACTATGATCTCTGTGTTTCATCACTGAAATCTGATTCATGATGATTTGGGAGTGTTTATTACGTGTCGATCGCTTGTTAGAAATAGCATTCTTTAGGTTGTCCTCTTGAACCTAGTTCTTGGGATCTCCAGTCATATAGGTAAGGTTTTCCTTCGTCTCAACTCGTTTCCTCTAAGGCTTTTAGTCCCATTCCTCTAGATGACGATAAAACTAACTCTCGATTTAACTCTTTGGTTAACGGATCCGCTATGTTATCCTTAGACCTTACATAGTCTATTGTGATAACCCCAGTTGAGAGTAGTTGTCTAATGGTATTATGCCTACGACGAATGTGTCTAGACTTACCATTATACAAATTACTTTGTGATCTTCCAATTGCAGATTGACTATCACAATGAATGCATATTGGTGGCACAGGTTTCGACCACTTTGGAATATCTTCTAGAAAATTCCTAAGCCACTCGACTTCCTCACCACACTTGTCTATATCTATAAACTCTGACTCCATGGTAGACCTTGCAATAACCGTTTGCTTAGAAGATTTTCAAGATATGACTGCACCTCCAAGAGTGAAGACGTATCCACTGTTGGGATAACATATGCCAGGATCTATCGGGATGACCTCATAAACACAAATTTAAATTAACAATTATTACTAGCATGAATTTACCTAAGTGAATTCAAATAATAATTAATCCAACAACAACATGCAAATAATATTTCACGTAAAAGATCCTAGCATGATGAATTTCTAGGAGTTTAAATAAAACGTACCCGTTGGAGAGACGATCTGAGACAGACAGGATCAAGTATCTGGATAACCACCAAAAGTCCTTCTCAAGTATTCCCAAGTCCTTGTCCAATAACCCCGGTGGAAGGTTCTCCAATGAACGATTTTTAAAACAAAGGAAAATAAATAATTGTTGCACCACCTTTGTGGATTTCTAATATTTCCAACACATGGAACTATCTTACACGCAATTGAATTTTTTTCGAAAAAATACAAATTGTCGACGTTTCAAAATATTTGATATTTTATCGACGCTGATATTTTTCCGAAAAAAAATCAATTCCTGTGTGTTGGGGATGAAACATTCATCCCCTATTTATAATAGAGAGGGGGGACGAAAAATAGGCTCAAAATAGGGTTAGGAAAGATCTTTTCTTGATCTCCAAAAAATCTTGAATATATCTCATATATTCTTCTTTCCATGTATATTTTTCCACAAAAATCTCACACCATTATTTAGACCAATTTTTCAAAAATAATAGGGGATCTTTCAAGATTGGATCTTTCTTGAATTTATGAGATATTCTTGTATTCCTAGAATACATATCTTTTTCCATAAAAATCTTTCCAAGAAAATCAAGAAAATCCTTCTTCCTATTATTTCTCTATATATTTCAAAAATCATCATTAAGGAAACCAAGTGGGAGATTTCTTGAATTTATGGGATAAGCTTGTATTCCAAGAATACTTATCTCCTTTCCATAAAATCTTTTCAAGAAAATTCTTCTCCCTCTTTTTCCTCAAAATTTTCGAAAAATTAAGGAAAAATAATGCAACAATAATTTATTTTATTTTAAGCACCTTTTATTTATTGGACTTTAATTTGGGCTACTTGAGGGGCCTTTAGGAGAATTAAGATGGACCTTCCAATGGACTTCTGAATTCCAATATTGAGCCACAATATAATTCAGCCCATTAATATTAATTAATACCAATATATAATTAATATTGCACTATCCAATCTTAACCCATATTACGGTAATATGGCTCCCGGTTATTATTTCCCGTGTTTAAGATTATTTAGTCCATTAATTAATTAAGCCACTGAAAAGCTTTATATTAATTAATATCTTTATCCTTGGAGTAAGGACAACCCAACTTTATTATCCATACCGGAAAATTAATTCCACTTGCAAGATTTGGTATGATAAAGGTTCCGGGCCCACCAAGGGGACCAATCAAGCAAGACTTTTGCAAGCACACGATTCTGTGTATTAATTTAGCAACTGTCGTGCAATTAATATTATTGCCCAAGATATAGGGTATCGAAGTCACAGTGATTCTCTTCCCATTTATAAGTCAAAGCAATAACTATTAATCGCACACAGTCTTTATTAAGTGACAGGGATTAAGAAATCAACAACCATTGAGGTCTAACTCTTCATCCCTTAAGTCAGTGTGAATGAGTTTATCCTCTCTGTAAGTCCGCTTCAGCTCATCGAATGCTTTAGTGTAATCTCTTGGTCAAGACAAGTCAATCTGAGCTTTACACATCAACTTCTACCAATAGATTGTTCGGATCTATCTAAGTTGTGAATGTTGGGGAATGATTTGCACAGATCTATTCGGGGTGAATATTTAAATACAAATTTAATTCATTAATTATTACTAGCATGAATTAATCCTATATTAATTCAAATAATAATTGCAACAACATATCATGCATATAAAAAGCCACGTAAAACCTACGCATGCGGAATCTACGGGTTTACGTGAACGTAACTCTCGGGATGGCAGTGACTTCGGTCGGACGGACTAACCAAAAGGACTTCCCAAGTATTCCCTTAGCCCTTGCTCAACTATCCGGTGGAAGGACACTTGTCGAACAATTAACAAAAGGAAAAAATAAACTTTGTTGCACCACCTTTGTGGATTTGCTAATTTTTCCAGCACATGGAATTGTACTTGAGAATGAACTAATCATCCCCTATTTATAGGAGAGGAGGGGTCGAAAATTTTAGTAGAATATCAATGTGGGAAAAGACTTTTCTTGGTCACCAAGAAATCTTGAATATATCTCTTATATTCTTTTTCCCATAATTAAAATATTCCACAAAAATTCCACCTCCTCAATTATGGATATTTTTGAAAATAATATGTGCAAGAATCCAAGATTTGGATCTTCTTGAATTTATGAGATATTCATGTATTTCAAGAAATACATATCTTCCATAATATCTTTTCAAGAAAATCAAGAAAATCTTTCTTGCCCACTATATTTCCAAAATTTCGAAATTTTCTATATAGATAACCAAGTGGGAGATTTCTTGAATTTAATGAGATAATCTTGTATTCCAAGAATACATATCTTCATTCCATAACAAAATTCAAAGAAAATCTTTCTCCCTCTTTTATCCATAAATTTCGAAAAATAGAGGAAAAATTAAGCAACAATATTTATTTTATTTTAATCACCTTTTTTCAGCTTATTGGACTATTTGTTGGGCTACTCAGGGGGCCTTTAGGAGAATTAAGATTGGACCTTCTAATGGACCTTGAATATCTAATATTGAGCCACAATATAATTCAAGCTCATAAATATTAATTAATCCCACTACATAATTAATATTGCACTATCCATCTTAACCCATATTACGGTCGATATGGCTCCCTTGGTCATTATTTCCGTGTTTAAGATTATCTAGCCCATTAATTAATTCAAGCCAATTTGAAATAGCTTTCCGTTAATTAATATCTTTTGTCCTTGGTCGAGGAACGGTTCAACATTATTATCCATACCTAAAACAAATTCCACTTGCAAGATTTGGTATGATAAAGCTTATGAACCTCCCAAGGGGGCAAATCAAACAAGCGTACTTGCACACGATTCTTCCTATTAAATCTTAGCAATCACATGTGACCAATAATATTGCCCAAGATAAAAAGTATTGAATCTCTTTGATTCGCTACCCATGATAAGTCAAAGCAATAGTTACCAATCCCACGTGATCCTATTTAAGGGATGAAGGTTAAGAAACAAAGAACCACTGAGGTCTAATTCTTCCTTGTTCAGTTCTGAAGAATTTATCCTCCTGTAGGTCCTATTCAGTGCATCAGACATGCACTAGTGTAATCTCTTGGTCAAGACAAACCAATTTGAGCCTTACACCTCAACCTTTCACGATGGGTTGTTCATTTTCATCTAGGTCGTGAATGACGTACTTTTAGTTACAAGTGACTGTTAATTTAATCTTATGTGATCTGGTATCACTAAATTAACTACAATGTAACACGTACGAATTATTGAACAGTTATCACAAAGAAATATATGTAACATTCAATCATATTTAAAGCATCGGTGATAAACAATTTATTTCAAAAAATAAGTCCGAAAATTCGGTTCGATTATACAAAGTAAAAAGCATACTTTTCAGTATAATCCCAACAATCTCCCACTTATACTCAAAGTCTGCTTTTAAGTATACTACAATATGTCTCGCATAGTCTGTGACATCTAATGTCACCTACATGAACCTAATAATTTCTCCCACTTATACTCAAAGCAGATTGACAACGGTCTTGACACCCATTCCACTCACATGTCTCTCGAATGTATTCAGAGGCAGACGCTTTGTGAATGGATCTCGCTAGGGTCATCCTCGAGACGCTATCTTTGCCACATCTATATCTCCTCTCTTAACGATTTCTCGTATAAGATGTCTTTCCTTTAATGTGTTTGTTTGACTCGTGGACTCTTGGTTCTCTTGAATTTGCAACCGCCCTAGCGGATATTGCTGACAAATTGAGAATACCATCCAAGTCCACTAAGAAGATCTAGAGCCCAATCGGTTCTTTCACCGCTTCTGCGACTACTTACCCGACTTCCATGGTTGAGTCGGTGATGCATTTCTCGCTTCACACTCGTCCATTTGATGGCTACACTTCCCAAAAGGAAACACACTAACTGAGGCAGATAATTTCTGGAATCTAAATCTGATTGGAAATCCGAGTCCGTGTGTGGCCGATGGGGATTGGAGTATCGACCGATAAGTCAACATTCTATCCCCGAGCTCTTTTTCGAAAACTTGAGAATGTTTTTAATCGCCGTCCAATGCGCTTTCCCCGGGTTACTTTGATGTCTTGCTTCCATGCCTACTGGCAAAGCGGATATCCCACCTCGTCTGCAAAATGCATACATAAGGTTTCCGACAAATTGGCACAAAGGAATACCTTTCATGTCATCTATCTCCTTTTTCGTCTTAGGGAACTTTTCTTCGATAGATGGATTCCAAGTCTAAAAGGTACGAATCCTTTCTTGGAATCTTGCATGCTGAATCGTTTCAAAAACCAGTGTCTATGTATGAAACTTGCGATAACCCGACCATCCTTTTCTTGTGATCTTGATCCCAAGGATGTGTCCGGCTTCCCTAAGTCTTTCATATCAAACTATTTTGAAAGCCATGCCCTTACGTCTGATAACACCTTCACATCGTTCCCGATGATCAGAATGTCATCTACGTATAGTACTAAGAATACCAATGCAGTTCCGACACGCTTTTTATACACACAACTTTCAAACTCGTTTTGATCAAACCCATAAGACTTTATAACATGATCAAAATATTGGTTCCAAGTTCTGGATGTCTGTTTGAGTCTGTAAATGGACCTCTTGAGCTTACAAACTAGGTGTTCTTGGCCTGTTTCAATGAAACCTTGAGTTTGTTGCATATAGATCTCTTCATCAAGACTTCCGTTAAGGAAAGCTGTCTTGACATCCATTTGCCATATTTCAAAGTCGAAATGCGCAGCAATCGATAAGAGAATACGGATGGACTTAAGCATGGCTACGGGCGAAAAAGTTTCCTCATAATCGATCCCTTCTTTTTGAGTATAACCTTTCGCCACTAGTCTTGCTTTAAAGGTTTCAACCTTCCCGTCCGGTCCTCTTTTCCTCTTATATACCCACTTGCATCCAATGGGTTTGACCCCATTAAGTGGTTCGACTAGCTCCCACACTCTATTATAAAACAAAGAACCCATTTTGGCTTTCATTGCTGTTTGCCAAGAATCTGCATCCTTATCTTGGAGTGCCTCGTCATTGGGTCTGATTCGTCTTATCCGGGAATCAAGTCCGAGGACTCTCCTATTCCCATGAATCTCTCGGGCTGACTAACAACCCTCCCACTATGACGAGGCTCCGGTTGTGAAAACGTATCGTTTGGTATATCATCTAGTACAGTTGGCACTGAGGTTTGCCCTCTAAGCTCATTTAAGGTAATCTCACTTCTGGGTTTTCTTTGGTTCATATAGTCTTCTTCCAAAAATCTAAAGTGGGTGCTGATGACCACCTTTTGATCTTCGGGACTATCGAACATACACCCTTTTGTTCCCTCGGGGTATCCTACAAACAACCTTAATTCTGATCGAGTATCCAATTTATCGGCTTCCTTGTCCAACTCGTAGGCCGGACACCCCAAATCCTCATGTGTCTCATACTAGGCTTGCGCCCGGTCCACAATTCTTTGGGAGCTCTTGGAACCGATTTGGATAGCACCAAGTTCAGAATGTAAGTCGCTGTTTCCAAGGTATGACCCCAGAACGACTCGGGAAGATCTGCATAACTCATCATTGATCTAACCATCTCCAAAAGAATTTTGTTGCTTCGCTCTGCAACCCTGTTTTGTTGAGGGGTTCCGGGTGCAATGAGCTGGGATTCAATCCCTTCATCAGATAAGTAGTTCAAAAACTCATCGCTAAGGTATTCGCCTCCACGATTAGATCGTAGAGACTTGATACATTTTTCCTTATGATTCTCTGTTTGAGCCTTAAATTCTTAGAATTTCTCAAAGGTCTCAGATTCATGCTTCATAAGGAAAATGTAACTGCATTCTCGAGTAATCATCAATAAAATTACTCATAACCTCCTCTTTGCTTTGGTTGACATTGGACCACATACATCCGTCGAACAATCTCTAACACTTCTTTGGCCCTATTCCCTTGGCTCCATATGCCCTCTTGGTCATATTACCCTCCAAACATGATTCGCGAAGTTGGAATTTGTTCAACTTGGAGACGCCCAAAGTGAACCATCTTTCACCAACCTTTGGATCCTCTTTGGATTTATATGACCTAATCTTAGATGCCAAAAAAGTGTCTCGTTCACGTCGATGAATGTTTTCTTTTCTTGGAAATAGTTGATGTGTTATAGGATACATTTAAGTGAGTGGTGTGTGCATGATTAATTGTATAGAGATCATTCAACAACGTTCCATGACATGAATAAATTTATCAAAAGAAAAATGGTAACAACTTTATTAAAAAGTAACCAAATATCCATCATAAAAGTTTAGAAACTCGAAACGAATTCTTTCTAAAATTCCGGCGTAAAGAATATCTCAAAATTAAAACTCGTCTTCAAAAGACAGTGCACTTCTCCCATCGCTTGGTTTGCCACTCTAGAAGCATCGCCCGGGTGACGAGGACCTCACCCCACTAAGTTGCCGTCCGCTTGAACCCCGTAATGTGAAACAACCATGATTAGTGGATCTCGATCCACCACCCACAAAATGGGAGGCATACGCCGCTAAACAAGTTTCAACAACTAGTGCGTGAGAATTACCTTTCTTTCCATCCCTTTTGGAGTCCGAACAGTCGACCTCCAATGTCCTTTTCTCACCGCAATTGAAGCACTTCCCTTAGTGGCTTTGTTCACTCCACCACCCTTTTTTTCCTTATCTTTGCCATTGGCAACACTTGAGTTCACTTGCTTGTGGCCTTTGTTCCTTTTCTTGTTCTTACCACCCCTTGGTCTAGAAGAAGAAGAAGGTATGTTTGCTACCAAGGCTTGGCTCTTACGCCCCAATATCGCCTCTGTCGAGACTAAAGCTTGCAAATCGGGCATCGAGAACTTCCGATTATTCATCCGGTAGTTCAACTTTGAATGCTCAAAACTTTTCGGCAGAGGAGCACCTAAATCGATTTGGGTCTCGATATCGTATTCGGCGCCAAGTACCTCAAGTTTATTAAGGTGAGCCATCATCCGGAGAACGTGCTCCCTTCGCAGGCGTTCCTCCACCATTTTCATAGAGAGCAAGTCCTCATGGTGATCCGGCGAGTCACACGGTTACGATGTTGAAACATCGCTTTAAGACTAGTCATGATTCCCGGCCGGTCTCAACGATTCGGTGTTGGTGTTGCAACACATCCGACATAAAGCCAAGATGGTACACTTTGCCATTTCGTTAGACCGCTCCCGGTCGGATACTCTTTCTTAACCGTTTTAGTGGACTCATCGATGCTTTATCCGGTTTAGGTGTGGTCGAACCGATTATGGCTTTGTGCGGTGAGGACAATAGTGAGTTTTCGATTCAATCAACAAAATTTTCTCCGGTGAGCAAATTGTCTTTTCAAAGATATTGAATAGTGGATTAAAAGGTTGCGACATGATGAATCAAATAAATAATAATATGCATAAGCACAAATATATCACAAGGTTCGATCACATGCATCATATTAAAATCTCAAAAAATATGAACATGCATCGCCCAACATCTCAAAAAAATTTTAAATAAGCCACGTGGTGTGGGTCATTATTTAAACACATTCAAGCAAATTACACAAACAAAAACGATTATACACCTTTAATATCCAGATTAATAGTTGGCTCCCACTTGACCAATATAAAATTGACAGGGACTTTGGGGAAGTATATGCATATCAATTTTATACCTAAGTAATAACCATGATTAAATACAGGATTACTATTTCGCTTTGATCGAGCCTCGTGGGGAGGGTCATCGTCGCCACTAGTAATAACCCACAATCATCCGTTTGGAATTCATTCATGTGAAAGCTATCTTTTGACCGTCCCCGAGGGAATTTCTCCAAAAGAATTCACAAATAAATAAATCATGGAGGTCAAAATTAATTCAATTTTATTATCCGGAATAAAATTGTCAATTAATTATTTAAACATACTTAGTAATTTTTAAGGTGAGATTTTTCCATTTGGCAACCCTCATGCAAACACATTTAAACAAATTAAATAAAGCATAAGATAACACAAATAAATCAAGCAAAATAGAGAAATAAACATATTAGGCACAAATTATCCAATTGTCATGGTTTGATTTTTCTTGACTTGATCTTGAAGAAACACGTCTCGTTTTTCTCCCACTCGTTCGTCTTGAAAAATACTTCGTCTCGAAACGCCACGCCAAGCGAGCAACGGCAAGGATGCACGCCAAGATCCCGGCCGCCCACTGCCTTAGAACAGCCTCAGCGGCCCTCGGCCGAGGCCCGTCGAGCCGCGCCCTCCAAGATTCCTCGGCCCATTGGCGGGCATCGCCCCAGATCTCGGCGGCGACGCATCAAGATCCGCTTCGCCAGCACTTCGGCAGCGCCGATATCATACATATGCGTCATCCGCCATCCGCCCGTCGCTTCGGCATCGAGCATGCATACCGCTTTGCCTAAGCGCCTTCGCCCGTTTCGCGTTTCACGCGCCCACCCGCCTCGCCACTTCGCCCTGCGCCCATGCGTGCCAAGGCCTACGCCGCGCTTTGGTTCGATTTCGCCCTTAATTCTTTCGTCTCTTCGTTCCGATCCGGTTACAATTTATTTACAAAATATAAATAAACCTAAATCTAGACTAGTCTATTACATTGATCAAATCAAACAAATCCTAGTCTACTCGTGGGATTTTCTCACGAGGAAAAACAAATCGAACGAATCAATTAAAACCACAATTTATATGCATGCATAAATAAACACATTAAAATCCATGACAATTGGATACCGCAAAAAAGCATCTAACAGTTCTACTATCCAATTTCAAATTTAATGTCCACGAATTAAATTACAATTTAAAAAATTCAGAGTCCAAACCGGTGGCTCGATACGGTTGTTGGGGAATGAGTTGCGACGTATCTATTCGGGTGAATATTTAAATACACATTTAATTCATTAATTATTACTAGCATGAATTAATCATATATTAATTCAAATAATAATTACAACAACATATCATGCATATAAAAAGCCACGTAAAACCTACGCATGCGGAATCTACGGGTTTACGTGAACGTACCTCTCGGGATGGCAGTGACTTCGGTCGGACGGACTAACCAAAAGGACTTCTCAAGTATTCTCTTAGCCCTTGCTCAACTATCCGGTGGAAGGACACTTGTCGAACAATTAACAAAAGGAAAAAATAAACTTTGTTGCACCACCTTTGTGGATTTGCTAATTTTTCCAGCACATGGAATTGTACTTGGGAATGAACTAATCATCCCCTATTTATAGGAGAGGAGGGGTCAAAAATTTTAGTAGAATATCAATGTGGGAAAATACTTTTTTTGGTCACCAAGAAATCTTGAATATATCTCTTATATTCTTTTTCCCATAATTAAAATATTCCACAAAAATTCCACCTCCTCAATTATGGATATTTTCGAAAATATTATGTGCAAGAATCCAAGATTTGGATCTTCTTGAATTTATGAGATATTCTTGTATTTCAAGAAATACATATCTTCCATAATATCTTTTCAAGAAAATCAAGAAAATCTTTCTTGCCCACTATATTTCCAAAATTTAGAAATTTTCTATATAGATAACCAAGTGGGAGATTTCTTGAATTTAATGAGATAATTTTGTATTCCAAGAATACATATCTTCATTCCATAACAAAATTCAAAGAAAATCTTTCTCCCTCTTTTATCCATAAATTTCAAAAAATAGAGGAAAAATTAAGCAACAATATTTATTTTATTTTAATCACCTTTTTCAGTTATTGGACTATTTGTTGGGCTACTCAGGGGGCCTTTAGGAGAATTAAGATTGGACCTTCTAATGGACCTTGCATATCTAATATTGAGCCACAATATAATTCAAGCCCATAAATATTAATTAATCCCACTACATAATTAATATTGCACTATCCATCTTAACCCATATTACAGTCAATATGGCTCCCGGTCATTATTTCCCGTGTTTAAGATTATCTAGCCCATTAATTAATTCAAGCCACTGAAATAGCTTTCCGTTAATTAATATCTTTTGTCCTTGGTCGATGAACGATTCAACATTATTATCCATACCGGAAACAAATTCCACTTGCAAGATTTGGTATGATAAAGCTTATGAACCTCCCAGGGGGCAAATCAAACAAGCGTGCTTTACACGATTTCTTCCTATTAAATCTTAGCAATCACATGTGACCAATAATATTGCCCAAGATAAAAAGTATTGAATCTCTTTGATTCGCTACCCATGATAAGTCAAAGCAATAGTTACCAATCCCACGATCCTATTTAAGGGATGAAGGTTAAAAAAAAAGAACCATCGAGGTCTAATTCTTCCTTGTTCGATTCGGAAGATTTTATCCTCCTCAGAGGGTCCTATTCAAAGGCATCGGACATGCACTAGTGTAATCTCTTGGTCAAGACAAACCAATCTGAGCCTTACACCTCAACCTTTCACGATGGGTTGTTCATTTCCATCTAGGTCGTGAATGGCGTACTTTTAGTTACAAGGGATTTGTTAATTTAATCTTACGTGATCCGGTATCACTAAATTAACTACAATGTAACACGTCATTTAATTATTGAACAACGTTATGCAATAAATATATGTAACATTCAATCATATTTAAAGCATCGGTGATAAACAATTTATTTCAAGAATAAGTCGAAAATTCGGTTTTATTATACAAAGTAAAAAACATACTTTTCAGTATAATCCCAACAGTGAAACACGCACTCGTTTACAAGGATTTGTTAATGTGATCTTCTGTGATATGGTATCACCATGTTAACTACAATGTAACGCGTGATATGAACGGTTTGCAATAAATATATATAACATTCAATCATATTTAAAGCAGCAGTAAACAATTTATTTCAGTAAATAAGTGTTTAATACATAGGTTATACAAAGTAAGAGCATACTTTCACGTATAACCCCAACAATCTTCCACTTATACTCAAAGTCTGCTTTTAAGTATACCACAACACGTCTCGTGTAGTTCTACATGACATCTAATGCCACCTACACGAACCTAATAATATCTCTCCCACTTATACTCAAAGCAGATTGGCTATGCACTTGACAACCATTCCTCTCACATGTCTCTTGAATGTTTCCAGAGGCAGACACTTTGTGAAAGGATTAACTAGGTTATCCTCCAATGCGATCTTAGCCACCTCTACATCTCCTCTCTTAACAATTTCTCGTCTAAGATATCTTTCCTTCAGTGTGTTTGTTTGACTCGTGGACTCTTGGTTCCCTTGAATTTGCAACTGCCCCTAGCACATATTGCTAGACAAATTCGGAACTCCATCCAAGTCCACTAAGAAGATCTAGAGCCAAACTGGTTCCTTCACTACTTCACAAGCAGCTACTTACCCAACTTCCATGGTTGAGTCAATGATGCATTTCTGCTTCACACTCGTCCATATCATGGCTACACTTCCCAAATGAAAACACACTAACTGAGGCAGATAGTCTGGAATCTAGGTATGATTGGAAATTCGAGTCCGTGTATCCCACTGGAAATAAACCGTATGACTGATAAACCAGCATTCTATCTCGAGTTCTTTTCAGATACTTCAGAATGTTCTTAACATTAGTTCAATGTTGATTTCTGGGATTGCTCTGATATCTCGCTACCATGCCTACGGCGTAGCAGATATCCGGTCTCGTACACAACATCGCATACATGAGACTTCCCACTGCCGACGCATAAGGAATGCCTCTCATGTCTTCTATCTCCCTTTGCGTCTTAGGGCACATGTCTTTCGATAGATGGATTCCGTGCCTGAAAGATACAAAACCCTTCTTGGAATCTTGCATGTTGAAACACTTCAAAACAGTATCTATGTATGAAGCTTGCGATAAGCCGATCATTCTTTTCTTTCGATCTCGGGTGATCTTGATCCCAAGAATATGACCGGCTTCCCCTAAGTCCTTCATATCAAACTGTTTTGACAGCCATACCCTTACGTCCGACAAAACTTTTACATCATTTCCGATGAGCAGAATATCGTCTACGTATAGTACTAGGAATACCAAGGCAGTTCCGTCACACTTTCTATAAACACAACTCTCGAAATCATTTTGATCAAACCCATAAGATTTTATTACATGATCAAAACATTGGTTCCAAGCCCAAGATGCTTGCTTCAGTCCATAAATGGACTTCTTGAGCTTGCACACAAGGTGTTCTTGGCCTTTTTTGATGAAACCTTCGGGCTGTTGCATATAGATTTCCTCGTCAAGACTCCCGTTAAGGAAAGCTTTCTTGACATACATTTGTCAGATCTAGATGCGCAGCTATTGCCAAGAGAATACGGATGGACTTAAGTATGGCTACAGGCGAAAAGGTTTCTTCATAATCGATACCCTTTTTCTGAGTGTATCCCTTTGCCACAAGCCTAGCTTTGAAGGTTTCCACCTTCCCGTCCGGTCCTCTTTTCCTCTTGTAGACCCACTTGCATCCAATGGGTTTTACCCCACTGGGTGGTTCAACTAGCTCCCACACCTGATTATGATCCATTGAGCCCATCTCGGCTTCCATCGCAGTTTGCCAGGATTCTGAATCCTTATCTTGGATCGTCTCATTGTAGGACCAGGGGTCTGATTCACTATCCCCGGGGACCAAATCCGAAGATTCTCCTATCCCCATGAATCTTTCAGGTTGTCGAACAACCCTCTCACTACGATGAGGTTCCGATTGTGTCGGTGTGACGCTTGGTATATCAACCTGTACAGTTGGTATAGGAGTTTGCCCTCTTATTTCGTTTAAGGTAATCTCACTTTTGGGCTTTCGATTGTTCATAAAGTCTTCTTCCAAAATCTAAAGTGCGTACTTATTACCACCTTTTGATCTTCGGGACCATAAAACATACACCCCTTCGTTCCCATGGGATATCCTATAAACAACCTTAGTTCTGAACGTGCATCCAACTTACCGGCTTCCTTGTCTAGCACTTATGCCGGACACCCCCAAATCCTGAGATGTCTCAGTCTAGGCTTGCGCCCGGTCCACAACTCTTTAGGGGTTTTGGAAACCGATTTGGATGGCACTAGATTCAGAACGTAAGCCGATGTTTCCAAGGCATGACCCCAAAATGACTTGGGTAGATCTGAATAACTCATCATGGATATGACCATTTCTAAGGGTGTTCTGTTTCTTCGTTCTGCAACCCCGTTTTGTTGAGGGGTTCCGGGTGCAGTCAACTGGGAAACAATGCCCTCGTCTGACAGGTAGTTCAAAAACTCATCGCTGAGGTATTCGCCTCCACGATCAGATCGTAGAAACTTGATACTATTTTCCCTATGATTCTCCACTTCAGCTTTGAACTCCTTGAATTTATCAAAGGTTTTCGATTTGTGTTTCATTAGGAAAATGTACCCGAACCTTGAGTAATCATCGATGAAAGTCACGAAATACTCATAAACACCTCTAACTTTGGTTGACATTGGACCACACACGTCAGTGTGAACTATTTGCAACACTTATGTGGCTCTATTCCCCTTGGCTCCAAATGCCCTATTGGTCATCTTACCCTCCAAACATGATTCGCAGGTTGGAAGTGGTTCTAACTGTAGGTCCGACAACGAACCATCTTTCACCAACCTTTGGATCCTATTTAGATTAATATGACCCATTCTTAGATGTCGTAGAAGTGTCTCGTTCACGATTTCTGAATGTTTTCTCTTATTGTATGAAACAGTCGATGTGTTATAAGATGCATTTTGTGAGTGGTGTGCACAATTAATAGTATAGAGATTGTTCCGTAAAGTTCCATGACAGATAAACACATCGTTACGGTAAACAGTAACTTGCTTAGAAAAACGAACAGATTATCCATCATTAATTAGTTTAGAAACTGAAATAAGGTTTTTCCGAAAAACATGAACGTAGAGAACATCTCTCAAAACTAAAATTTTGTCTTCAAAAGACAGGTACACGCCTCCCACTGCTTTAACCACTACTCATGCAATACTGCAAAAACTGCTACTTCACATAGCATTGCAGTAATGCTATTTTCGTGTTATTGCAATACCCGCTACCTTCGTAGCATTGCAATAGCTGTTACTTACGTAACATTGCACATGTGATGAGGATCTCACTCCCACTAAGTTGTCGGGTCAACTGGGACCTCGTAACGTGAAACATACATGATCAGCAGATCTCATATCAACTACCCACGAATGAGAAGTATACGCCGCTAAACAAGTTTCAACAACTAGTGCGTGAGAATTACCTTTCTTTCCGGCCCTTTTGGGGTTGGAACAGGCAAACCTCCATTGTCCTCTTTCACTCACTTCCCTTTTGGATTTTCCTTGACACCACTGGCATTCCTCATCTTACCATTGCCCTTGGCAACAGTTGAGTTTGATTGCTTATGGCTTTTGGTCCTCTTCTTCTTATTGCTTTCCCTTGGCCTAGAAGATGAAGACGGACCACTTGCCCTCAAAGCTTGAGTTTGGTGCCTCATCAACATCTCTGTCGTGACCAAAGCTTGCAACAAATCAGCTAGCGAGGCCAAAGTGCTCAAACTTTTGGGCAGAGAGTAGAGTACCAAATTAATCTGGGTCTCCAGATCATAATCTGCACCCAGAACCTCAAGTTTGTTCAGATGGGCCATCTATTTTGAGGATGTAATCCCTTACGGGGTTGCCCTCCACCATTTTTAGCGACAACATCTATCGCAAGGTGATCTGACGAGTCCCGCACTTTTAACTCGTCAGTTGGCTTATCTAGTTTTTGGTGTGTCAAGAATCCACTTATGCTTTTGTGCAGTTAGGACAATCATAACTTTTCATTTCCAATCAACATAGTTTCCTATACAATTCTATTCACTTTAAGTATATTAACAAAAGTGGATTAAAAGGTTCTTGACATCTTTGGCCGAAATAAACAACAATTGTGCAAACACAAAATTATCACATAATTCGATCACATTGTTCATATCAAAATCTCAAAACAATATGAACATGCATCAGATGACATCTCAAAAACAGTTTAAATAGGTCACGTGGAATGGAATATTTTTAAACACATTCAAAGTTACAAACAAGAATCAAGTTAAAAACCTTTAATTCAAAATTAATAGTAAAACTTTTTACTTGACCAATATAAAATTGACAGGGACTTGTTTGAAGTATATGCATATCAATTTTATACCTAAGTAATAACCATGATTAAATACTGAATTATTACTTAGATAATCTTAAACACGGGCTTTGAACGAGCCTCGGGTGGGATAGTCAGGGTCATCGTCGCCACTAATAATAATTCATAATCATCAATCATCCTTTGGGAATTATTCATGTGAAAACCATCTTTTGGTCGCTTTATAAAATGGAAATTTCTCCAAAATAATTCACAAATAAATAAACCATGGAGGTTTGTTTGGACGAAAATTTTATTATCCTAAATAAAATTTGTCAATAATACATACTTAGTAATTTTTTTTTTCTTGAAAAGTGAAATTTTCTTTTTTAGACAATTCTAAATCATGCAAACATATTTAACAAATAAAATTGCACAAATTTAAAACAAGCATCAAGATTAAATAAATCACGTTGGGCACATATATCCAACCTCATGGTTTAAATTCCAAATCTTGATCTTGAGAAATCGTCCCTTCCTTTTGCTTTCATCGTTAATTCTTTGAATTAATAAAAAGCTCCCACTAAATCCGCAACAATTCTTTAAAATGTCCTCCATTTTGGGTTAGGACGACGTTCAAAAACGAGTAGCTCACGAACCATATGAACATGCAAAATCGATGCGCCTAGGTCACGAGGAACTGTTCTATTTAAACACATTCAAGCAAGTTCAAACAGAACAAGTTATAAACCTTTAATTCAAAAATTAATAGTAGAAACAAAAGCCGACCAATATAAAATTGACAGACTTGGAAAGTATATGCATATCAATTTTATACCTAAGTAATAACCATGATTAAATACACTATTATTACTTGAATCGAGCCTCGTGGGGAGGTCAATAAACGCCACTAATAATAATTCACAATCATCCTTTTGGGAATTTATTCATGTGAAAACCATCTTTTTAAAGCCGTTAGTGGTGGAAATTTCTCCAAAAGAATTCACAAATAAATAAACCATGTTTGATTGAAATTTTACTATCCCGAATAAAATTTGTCAATAATACATACTTAGTAATTTTCGAAAGTGAGATTTTCTTTTAGACAATTCTAAATCATGCAAAACACATTTAACAAATAAAATTGGTATTTAATTTAAAACAAGCATCAAGATTAAATAAATCACGTTGGCATATATCCAACCGCTGTGGTTTAAACTCCAAATCTTGATCTTTGAGAAATAGTCCCTTCCTTTTGCTTTCATCGTTAGTCTTTAAAAAGCTCCCACTAAATCCATAACAATTCTTTAAAACATCCTCTGTTTTTTTGGGTTGGGGCGGCGTCCAAAAACGTAGCTCACGACCGGGCGGAGTCGATGCGCTTAGTCAACCATTTCGCCCCGTCGGCATTCCGACAGAAGCATTGCCCTACGTCCACGTCCGGTCCTGCTCCGGAACCTGATTTAGCCCGCGTCGCGCACGTTCGAATCAGCTTTGCCTTCGAAAACCCATCTACGAAGCCGGCCAGACGTTTGGCGTGCCGCCATGCCCCCTGCTCGCGATCACGGTCTCGTTTTCAATTAGTCCCGCGTGCTCGCCTAGGCTCGCGTCGCGCATCTTTCATTCACGATCCGGTTACAATTTATTTACAAAAAATAAATAAACCTAGATCTAGACTAGTCTATTACATTGATCAAATCAAACAAATCCTAATCTACTCGTGGATTTTCTCACGAGGCAAAACGAATCCGAACGAATCGAATCAAAAAACCAATAATTTATTTGCATGTAAATAAGCACATTAAAATACCATGACAATTGGATACCTGCAAAACAGATCTAACAGTTCTACTATCCAATTTTAATTTTAATGAACAACAATTTAAATTACGATTTAAAAAGATCGAGCCCTAACCGGGGCTCGATACCGATTGTTGGGATAACATATGCCAGGATCTATCGGGATGACCTCATAAACACAAATTTAAATTAACAATTATTACTAGCATGAATTTACCTAAGTGAATTCAAATAATAATTAATCCAACAACAACATGCAAATAATATTTCACGTAAAAAGATCCTAAAGATCACGGAATTTCTAGGAGTTTACGAAACGCATGCCGATGGAGAGAGACGATCCGAGACATGACGGATCAAATATCTGGATACCCACCAAAATTCCTTCTCAAGTATTCCCAAGTCCTCGTCCAATAACCCCGGTGGAAGGTTCTCCAATGAACGATTTATAAAACAAAGGAAAATAAATAATTGTTGCACCACCTTTGTGGATTTCTAATATTTCCAACACATGGAACTATCTTGCACGCAATTGAATTTTTTTCGAAAAAACACAAATTGTCAACGTTTCAAAATATTTGATATTTTATCGACGCTGATATTTTTTCGAAAAAAAATCAATTCATGTGTGTTGGGGATGAAACATTCATCCCCTATTTATAATAGAAAGGGGGACTAAAATTAGGCTCAAAATAGGGTTAAGAAAGATTTTTTCTTGATCTCCAAGAAATCTTGAATATATCTCATATATTCTTCTTTCCATGTGTATTTTTCCACAAAAATCTCACACCCTTATTTAGACCAATTTTTTGAAAATAATAGAGGATCTTTCAAGATTGGATCTTTCTTGAATTTATGAGATATTCTTGTATTCCTAGAATACATATCTTTTTCCATAAAAATCTTTCCAAGAAAATCAAGAAAATCCTTCTTCCTATTATTTCTCTATATATTTCGAAAATCATCATTAAGGAAACCAAGTGGGAGATTTCTTGAATTTATGGGATAACCTTGTATTCCAAGAATACTTATCTCATTTCCATAAAATCTTTTCAAGAAAATTCTTCTCCCTTTTTCCTCAAAATTTTCAAAAAATTAAGGAAAAATAATGCAACAATAATTTATTTTATTTTAAGCACCTTTTATTTATTGGACTTTAATTTGGGCTACTTGAGGGGCCTTTAGGAGAATTAAGATGGACCTTCCAATGGACTTCTGAATTTCAATATTGAGCCACAATATAATTCAGCCCATTAATATTAATTAATATCACTATATAATTAATATTGCATTATCCAATCTTAACCCATATTACGGTAATATGGCTCCCGGTTATTATTTTCCGTGTTTAAAATTATTTAGTCCATTAATTAATTAAGCCACTGAAAAGCTTTATATTAATTAATATCTTTATCCTTGGAGTAAGGACATACCAACTTTATTATCCATACCGGAAAATTAATTCCACTTGCAAGATTTGGTATGATAAAGGTTTCGGGCCCACCAAGGGGACCAATCAAGCAAGACTTTTGCAAGCACACAATTCTCTGTATTAATTTAGTAATTGTCGTGCAATTAATATTATTGCCCAAGATATAGAGTATCGAAGTCACAGTGATTCTCTTCCCATTTATAAGTCAAAGCAATAACTACTAATCGCACACAGTCCTTATTAAGTGACAGAGATTAAGAAATCAACAACCACTGAGGTCTAACTCTTCATCCCTTAAGTCAGTGCGAATGAGTTTATCCTCTTTGTAGGTCCGCTTCAGCGCATCGAATGCACTAGTGTAATCTCTTGGTCAAGACAAGTCAATCTGAGCTTTACACATCAACTTCTACCAATAGATTGTTCGGATCTATCTAAGTTGTGAAACACGCACTCGTTTACAAGGATCTGTTAACGTGATCTTCTGTGATCTGGTATCACCACGTTAACTACAATGTAACGCGTGCTATGAACGGTTTGCAATAAATATATATAACATTCAATCATATTTAAAGCAGCAGTGATAAAAAATTTATTTCAGTAAATAAGTGTTTAATACATAGGTTATACAAAGTAAAAGCATACTTTCACGTATAACCCCAACATCCACTCGTTGACTTAGAGTCCTTCATATCAGATATCCAATTTGCATCACTATATCCAATTTGCATTACTATAACCTCAAGTATCTAAGTACTCTCACAATAGCTTTCCAGTGATCATCACCTGGATTGCTAGTGTATCTACTTAGCTTGTTCACGACATAGGCTATGTCTGGTCTTGTACAACTTGTTAAGTACATCAGACTACCTATTACTCTTGAGTACTCCACTTGACTCACACCTTCACCTCTATTTTTGGTTAGGTAATGACTAGGATCTATAGGAGTTCTAACAAAGCCCGAATCGTTTTTGCTAAACTTCTCTAAAATCTTGCAACATAATGAGTCTGACTCAAGATAATTCCTTCTGATGTTTTATGAATCTTAATTCCAAGTATAGCATCAGCAAGTCCCATATCCTTCATGTCAAATTTCGAATTCAACATGTCCTTTGTGGATTTCACCATTTTATCATTGCTACCAACTATAAGTATGTCATCTACATAAAGACACATGATTACGTAACCATCTTCGGTGTCCTTTATGTAAACACATTTGTCACACTCATTTATTCGAAATCCATATTCTATTATGGCATTATCGAATTTTACGTGCCACTGTTTTGGTGCTTGTTTCAAGCCATATAACGACTTCACCAATTTACAAACCTTATTTTCTTGCCCGGGAGCAGAAAATCCTTCAGGTTGTTCCATGTAAATTTTCTCAACTAAATCACCATTTAGAAAGGCAGTTTTCACATCCATTTGATGTATTTCAAGATTTCTCAAGGCAACTATAACTACACGGGAGAGTACGCATCAAAATAGTCAAGACCTTCTTTTTGTCTATAACCTTTAATTACAAATCTTGCCTTGTATTTATCTGTGGTCCCATCATCTTTCATTTTCCTTTTGAAAATCCACTTATAACCTAGTGGTTTACTTCCCGGAGGAAGATCCACTAATTCCCAAGTATGATTTTGCAAAATGGAATCAATCTCACTTTGAATAGCCTCTTTCCATTGAGGACCTTCAGATGAGTTTACAGCTTCCTTGAAGCTTTGAGGTTCACTCTCAAGCATGTAGGTTAAAAAATCTGGACCAAACGATTTTTCCACCCTACCTCTCTTACTCCTTCTTGGTTCAACCTCAACATTTTCAACCACTTCCTCAAGTGTTGAATCTGCATGCCTCTTTGAGGTACTAGCTTCATTACTAGCCTATTTACATACTTTACATGGAAACACGTGTTCAAAGAACGAAGTGTTTCTCGATTCCATAATTGTGTTTTTTGTATGTCTTCAATTTGAGACTCATACACAAGAAACCTATATGCACTGCTATTATGTGCATAACCAATGAACACACAATCAACCGTTTTTGGGCCTATTTTCACCTTCTTAGGTGGTGAAATAGCCATTTTAGCAAGACACCCCCACACTTTCAAGTATTTGTAGGATGGTGCTCGACCATGCCATAACTCATATGGACTTTTATCAACTTTTTTCCGGGGCACCTTATTTAAAATGTAATTGGCAGTTAACACTGCTTCTCCCCACATATTTTGAGGTAACCCAGAATCTAACAACATTGCATTCATAATTTCTTTTAATGTTCGGTTTTTCCATTCTGGAACACCATTTTGTTGAGGTGAATAAGGTGCAGTAGTTTCATGCTTAATTCCATGTTGTGCACAAAATTCAGCGAATGGAAACTCATACTCACCTCCTCTATCACTTCTCAACGTTTTAATCTTTAGATTAAGTTGATTTTCAACTTCATTTTTGTAGAGAACGAACTTATCAAAAGCTTCGTCTTTACTTTTTAGAAGATACACAAAACAATACTTTGTGCTATCATCTACAAACGTGATAAAATATTTATTTCCACCAAGTGTTTGCATGGTTTTTAAATCACACACATCCGTGTGAATTAAATCAAGTGGTTCACTATTTCTTTCAATAGTTTGGAAAGATGACCGAGTCATTTTCGCTTCCACACAAATCTCACACTTATGATTTGTATCAATTTGGAGTGTTAGAATGCTATTCATATTCATTAGTTTTCTTAACAAATTAAAATTGACATGTCCCAAACGACCATGCCAAGTAATAGACAACTCAAGCAAATAAACAGAAGTAGAAGCATTATTATTCATGTTTTTCTTGATAGTCATTACATTGAGCTTAAAGAGTCCTTCACATTCATAGCCCTTCCCAACAAACACTCCATTTTTGGATAAAATAATTTTATCCGACCCTATTACAATGCGAAAATCATGCTTATTAAACAAAGACCCGACATTAAATTCTTACGAATTTCCGGCACATACAACACATTGTTTAGAATCAATTCTTTTTTCAGCACAACCTTCCCTTTGTCTTTAATATCGGAGGTGGCTGAATTTCCCATGAAGAGCTTCTCTTCATCAACATTTTCATCAAGTGAGCTAAACAACTCCTTAGATGAACAAATGTGTCGGGTAGCACCCGAATCAATCCACCATTCACGTGGATTCGAACCAACCATGTTCACCTCGGACACCATAGCCGAGAAATGTTGTTCATCCATCATGTTGGCTTCATTCTTTTTTTTTTTTTTTTGCATTCAAATTTACTTGTGACCCGTGTTTATTACAGTTGTAACATGTTCCATTGAAATTTCTCTTGAACTCCTCCTTCTTCGGACCCAAATGCTGGTTTTTGGCATGAGAATGATCAACTTTCTTCTTGCCTTTATCTTTGTAGTTGGTCTTCGAGCTTTGGCCTTGTTCAACAACGTTGGCTTTGAGCTCGAAACCTCCATATTTCTTCTCGGATTTCTTGTTGTCTTCTTCAATACGAAGTCGAACAACAAGCTCCTCCACGTTCATCTCCTTTTGTTTGTGCTTCAAATAATTCTTGAAGTCTTTCCAACAGGGTGGTAACTTTTCAATGATAGCAGCCACTTGGAATGTCTCACTAATCACCATTCCTTCGGATATCATGGATATCATGAATAATAACAACCAGAGATCCACCATTTTAAAGTAACAACCGGTTTAGTATCCACCATTTTAAAATCAAGAAACTTACCCAAAAGAAACTTTTTGGCTCGTGTTACATCTTTAATTTAGTCTTATATTTCTTGTCAAGAACCTCCCACAATTCTTTTCTTTGAAAGTCACTCCAATGTACACATTATATAAAGTATCATCAAGGTTGTTCATCAAGTATTTCTTGCATAGGAAGAATCAATGCTTCCATGCATCAAGAGCGAATAACGGCTTGCATGTCGATTATCATCTAGCTTTGGAGGGTCTTCCTTTTAGGAATCTTGCAAGGTTGAGAGTCGTCAAGTAGAAGAACATCTTCTATTAATTATGTAGTGGGATTAATTAATATTTATGGGCATCTTTTGAAGTTCAAGATCTTTGAATTTCTCCCCCCAAGTAGCCCAACTTGTCATGGTGGCTAACCGAATAGTGAGTGCATGAGTAGGAGTTGTCAATGGCATGGATGAAGATGAACCCGGGTTATCCATAGACAATAGAGTTAATCAAAATATATTATGGAAATTAGTATCAGCCATTTCGAAAGGGCATAATTGTTTTAAGATTGTTGGTATTGTGCACCGGAAATGACTGATAAAATAATTAAACGAAGATTAACGAAACGAAAATCGAGTCTCATGCGAGCACAATTTCCTTAAAACAATCCACAGCGTTTTTTATTTTCCTTTTGTTAATATGCCCTTCACTCTCGGTTAAGGGGAATACTTTTCTAATCAACCAGGACACTTGTCTCCCGGGATAAAAATTATATGCATGATTACCAAGCAATGATAATAACACTTTATCTTGCTCACTAAGAATTAAATTTGAAAATATATTCGATTGATCACTTATTCCCCAATAAGAATGAAATCAAAGTGCAAAAAGCGAAAGCATCAAATTGTTCATCAAGCCTTGCAAGGAAGATGTCCATGCATCAAAACGTGTTTACAATTATCATCTAGCTTTGGAATTTCCTTTGTGTTTCAAGTTTGTGTCTCTCGTATTTCTGGTGTCTTTTCCAACAACACAAAGGTGCTACTTATAGCCACCACAGAAACGGACTCAGGATCATGAACAACATCAATTTCAGGTTTGAATTTTTAAAACAATGTAACACCAAACGCGATTACCAAGCAATGAAATCGTCTTGTCCCCCGCCACCACGAATCGGTGCGACATTAAAAGCGATTGTTTCAAGTTTGTGTCTCTCGTAGTCCAACAACACAAAGGTCTTTGCACACACACAAGTTCGGGTTTCGAAGGCCAAATCCGATCAAGATTTGCACCTCCCCCACCGCCTGCGCACCCGCGTAGAAGGTGGAGGGGAGTGAACTCATAATATTTTACAAGCAACAAGTGGGTGACTCTTTATATACCCACTTCCTCTTTTCTCATTTTCCAATGTGGGATAGAAACCTTTTGTTTTTCCCTTTCCCACTTTCCCATTTGTTGGTTACACCATTTATTGAGAATACAATTTATCATTCACCCCAAAATTGCTCCATTTCCCAACAACTGATGCCAAACTACTTTGCAGTTATAAACCCGTATTGCGAAATATTGAGAATGGTCTTCTGAAGATGAAGCAAGATGGCTCAGTCGTTGTGCAGTAATGACAGAAATGCAACTGCTATTGTTACTAAATTAAACTTCCATTCTGTTGAAGTTTTGTAACTTCAGTTATACAGAACAGTAGTAATAGCATGGGTACTGTAAAGCAGAGGACATAATATTTTCTTAATTTAGTGTAACATGGTCACTTTTTAATATCTTTTCGTAACTTTCAGTTAATTCATTAAAATTCTTATTTTGAATGTGTGCAGATCATATGTATTCCAAATGTCCAGTTCAAAGATATATTTTATCGTATTAAAGTTCAATAATAATTTAGGTGAACTTATAAATTTAGGCGTATTTCAGTAATGCCGAGCTCCGACACGGATAAGACGCTCTGACCCGGCCACCAGCTGCCGTGCCCGATTCCGCCGCAATGCTGCTGGCTACTTGGGCCAAGCGTACCGAATTTCGTGTCGGAGCTCTGAATGTGTAAATTTAATTTCAGGTTACTTGTGGTTATTCTCCCACCTTTTCTTTCTTTCTCCAAATAAATCAATCTGTTGAAATATTTGGTTAAAAAACTGATACTACTTTACTTTACTTTCTTCAGATTTTGGAAGGAGACCAAGAAGAACGAACAGGTCTACATTCTTTAAGGTGCACATATTTTTTTTTTCGTAGGAATTGTTTATTTAACTAAAGTTTCCAACCAAGAAAAGAAAAAGAAAATCTAGACTCTTGTTTTAGTTTGATTTTTCATCTATGTAACTAATGGGGTTTTTTTTATATGAGAATGTTTGTTAGTGTACACTTCTTTGTTTGTTTATTTTCAAAAGTAACTTTTCTTCTGAAATTTTTTAGCAAAAAAAACTGATTCTTCTTGTTTTGTGATTTTGTGATTTTTTTTTTCCTTTTCTATTAAGTAAATCCACTAAGGGGCATTTGATTGTGCTAATTTTAATTTTTTTTCACTATGTTTTTTTACACATTTGATGTGTTAGCTTCCATTTGGATTTGATTGTGCTAATTTCAATTTTTTCCACTCTATTTTTTTTTGTGGTTGTGGATGTACATTTATTCAACGAGTGTACATTTTTGAATCTGTAGAGTAATTTATGTCAAATTTAAGTATGATGATGTATTTAATTCTGGTTTTGGATTTATACAAATGAGAACTCTTGATTAGCTTATTTTTTGTATAAATGAGAACTCTTGATTTATTTATTTGTTGTATAAATGAGAACTCTTGATTGGTTTATTTGTTGTATAAATGAGAACTCTTGATTGATTTCTTTTTTGTATAAATGAGAACTCTTGATTGGTTTAATTTTGGATTTGGATTTATACAAATGAGAACTCTGAATTTGGATCTATTGAGCTAATAATTTAATCAATTTTTATTGACCTAGTGTACATTTGTTAGGGAATGCATAAAAAATATAAAATTTTAAAATCTGGACTTATCTTTTTTATTTTGATTTTCCTTTTAAAAAATAAAGTAGGAAATGCTTATGTGGCACATTTATATTGAGCGATTATACATTTATAGAGCGAGTGTACATTTTATTCTTCGAGTGTACATTTATTAGCTAGTGTTCATTTTTATCGATCGAGTGTACATCTTTTTATGGAGTGTAAATTTTATCGTTCGAGTATACATTTATTGTTCGATTGTGCATTTTTTTTAATGAACATTTATTGTGAGAAGATATGGTACGAATTTGTGAAAACTAATATATAAATTTTTATAAATTTCAAATTCTGAATTTTTTTTAGACTAAACTACAAATTAAAAATGGAGGAAGAAAAATTAATGATAAGTAAATATTTTAACATATTTATTGTGTTGGGCCGTTTGTTGGACCGATAGTTCTATTTTGTTAGAGTAGTTGTCTGGGCTGTTAATAATTTAACATAATTTATTGAGCTAGTTTATATTTTTATTAGGTAATGCTTAGAAAATAGAAAACTTTGAAATCTAAACTTTTTTTAAATTTTTTGTTTAAAAAATAAATGGGGAAAAAACTTTAAGGTACAAAAAATAGGAAGCAGTGACTTTAAGATACAAATGCAATTTTTTTGTGACTCTCAGGTACAAAGTGCAATTTTTTTTTCAAACAAAGTGCAATTTTTTTTGTACCTTAGAGTCACTAAAAATTGCATTTGTACCTTAAACTCACTGCTTCCTATTTTTTGTACCTTAAAGTCACTGCTTCCTATTTTTTGTACCTTAGAGTCATTAATTCAAAATAAATTAGAAAAATGTTGATGTGGGACATTTTTATTGAGTAAATTTTATTGGTCAAGTATACATTTATTGAGCGAGTGTACATTTTTATCGGATGGGATGTCTTTGTAACATAATGGTGCAACATCTTATGTAACACCAGTTAAATTTTGATACGTGTAATATAAAAATATACACTTGCTCAATAAAATGTGCATTATTGAACGAGTGTACATTAAGAAATTTATTAATGTAGCGTAGTCATCGTCTATAGAACACCAATTTTAAATCAATTAAATAGAAAACTAAGCAAACAAATGTGTCACCTACATATTCTTCTAGCACAACATATGAGTCATACTTGAGCTGAGAACTATGGACGGGAAAAAAGTAAGATTGCGCACTATTTTTGTCCCATGGGAATGAAAAATAAAGTAGTCACGAGAAATAAAGAAAAAAGAAAAATGAACAATGATGAGTGTGGGCCATGAGATTTAAAATTATTTTTTAAAATAAAGAGAAAGATGAACAATGATTAGTGGGGGCAATGAGATTGAAAAAAAGAAGAAGTTAAATAATAATTAGGGGGAAGAGAGATTGGTTGTCTCTTCAAGTTTGAAAAGGGTAAATGGAGGTTTGATTAGTTAAAATGACAAGTAATTAGATGGTGGGTCATACAATAAATTTTGAATTGAGGAATGTTGGGGGGAATGTGATGTGGGGCTAACAACAATGATAAGTGGGGTCAACAATAGATATAAATCCTACATGTAACAAGTTGTGCCCATCTAAATTGAATTTTACACAATTGGGAACGAATGTTCTAGTATACATTTTTTGAGCGAATGTACAATATTACTATTCAAGTGTACATATTTTAAGGATGTGCATTTATTGTGAGAAGTTTTAGTACAATTTTAATAACATTCTAATATAATAGCATTTTTTATAAATAAAAATTGCACGAAAAAATTTTATGTTATGGGGTCAACAACAATGATGAGTGAGGACAACAATAGATACAAATCCTACATGAAACAAGTTTGTGTTCATCTAAATGGAATTTACAAGTTTGGGAGCGAATGTTCAAGTATACATTTTTGTGAGCGAATGTACATTTTGTGAGTGAATGTTCAAGAAAAAAAGGAGTGTAAAATTAAAAAAAAAAAAAAAAAGAATAATGATGAGTGAAGCATGAGACTGTTAGACTGAAGAATAAAGTCATGTGCATTTGTTTGAAGAATAAAGCCATGTGCAAAGTGAAAAATATTTAAAATATCAAATACTTAAAAATTAAAATGACACTCTTAAATATCAAATAGTATAAATAGAAAAATGAATTATGATAAGTGGAGTCATGGGATTTAAAAATAAAGAGAAAAAATGAACAATGGTGAATGGGGGCCAACAATAGATACAAATCCTACATGAAACAATTTGTGATCATCTAAATTAATTTACACGGTTGGGGGAAAGTGATGGGTCATACAATAAATTTTGAATTAAGAAATGTTTGAGGAATGTGATGTGAGGCCAACAATAATGATAAACAATAGGGGGAAATCTTTAAAAAGATAAAAGTCTGAAAAAAAAAAACTCTAAAATCATAAATCAACTTTTTTTTGGTACAAAGTCATAGCTTTTTTTTTTTCAAATAAAGTACAATTTTTTTTGTACCTTAGAGTAAATAAAAATTGCATTTGTACCTTAGAGTTACTGCTTCCTATTTTTTTGTACCTTAGAGTTATTATCTCTAAACAATAATGAGTGGGGCCAACAATAGATATAAATTCTATATGGAATAGGTTGTGTTCATCTAAATTGAATTTTACACGGTTGAGAGTGAATGTTCAAGTATACATTTTATGAGTGAATGTACATTATTTATGTTCAAGCGTACATATTTTTACGGAATTGCATTTACTTTAATAACATTCTATATAAACACTTTACAGTATAATAAAACTATATAAATCATCAATATCAAACTTCACTGTCAACACAAATGCTTGAATTTACCAATGGCCTAACATCAAGTATTACGAAATGTAATTGATGAACCAGATTTGCAAAACAATTAACGGTGCAAACACTTTACCAATTTTTTTTTAGGGATATATATAGAGAGAGAGAGATAAAGAAATATATATAGAGAGAGAATGTGGGTGAGGAATGAGTGGGGCAAAAAATAGATACAAAAAGTTGTAATTTACACGAAACATAAAGGATTTAACAACACTCAAAATGTATGTATGCAACACTCAAATTCTACAATCTTCAAGTAATCATCAATAGAATATAAATTGATAGTGTGACAATGGGGTGAGAGGGGATGTATGAATGACATTTGCATGTATTTTCATTTAATAATAATCTCCACCTTTAGTAAAAGTAGTTATATCTAATTTTGTAACTAGGAGTTATGCAAAAAGGTGAATTGTGTGGGTTGTAAAGTCAAAGTCCACTTTGTAGCAAAAAGTTCCAGACCCTAATTTCAGGCTATCACTTGTTGAATTAATGTATTCTGAAGTGCAGAAATTATTAACAAACTAAAAAGCCAGGAACAAAGAACCCCTTCAAAAGAAAGCAATATGGCATAAACTACATAGAACATGAATTTCCATAATTTTCTTCTTACAACCATTATCCTCACATCAAAGCAAATTTCTACATTCATCATTTTTCCTTTGCAAAAGGGGACAGGGTTTGATCATTTGAGAGTGAAAGTCATGAGAGAATAAGCAAAGTTAATCAATTGCTACTGGGGTAATGCGTCTCTTCGTAGCTTTACTCGGAGGTTCTCTTGTACTTGGTGAAGTTACTTTTCCGTCCTTATTCTCATCCTTCTCGTTTAGGGGGTTAACTTCTTTTATACTATCTACAGAAGTACTGTTACTATTGTCATTGTTTCCTTCCGGAACAGGGCACTTGTTTTCATCACCAATGACTTGTTTTTCTTCTACCAGATTTAACAAAAGAATATAAAATTAATAAATTATTACTTGACAATTTGGTATCTCATTCAACAAACATGTACAAACCTGGTAAGGGCATTGGAGTGCCGAGCTCTTGATCTTCAAATTCAAGAAGAGTGCAGTATCCATCTTGAGAGGATAACACCAAGTAATTACCAGAAGGTGACCTGTACGAGAATTTAAAATTAATGTTCAAATGGTTAAGATGGACTTGTGTTTCCTAAGGGATGAATTACCATGCAATGTCTGTTATAGCAGCATAATGAACTCCAGCTACAATTACTATTGGCTGAATGCTTTCAGTGTCGTAAATGTATAAGGAGTTCAAAGTAGCCAACGCAAAAATAAGGCGATAGGGGAGCTTGAATAATGAAGCTGTACAAAAGAAGAAAAAGTTGTGGCGTCATAATTCAGAAAGCAGCAGCAGTGCTATTATGTCGAGCAAGTCTTGTGTGAGACTGTCTCACTGTTCGACCATTTTCACTTTTCACGAGATAGGTTATCACTTTTAGAGAAAAAAAAACATGTAAAAAGTGAATAACCTTTCTACTGAAAAGTGATACCGGTTGCACGGTGAGATGGTATCATGCAAGTTCCTGTCTTATGTCAAAAGAGAGAGGAGTGCATTACAAGTGTTTGTTCCCAATAATTTAAATCTCATGGGGCAAAAACGTACTGCCACTACAGGTTTACTCGCACCAGGGAGCATAAGTGCAGGCCTGCTTTCAAACAGAGAGAGCCTAAAACGTTAGCATTCACAGGAAGATTTTGGATTCTGAAAATAAGTTTAGGAGTAGTCTAGTCTTCATTAACATGAGTTGGACTTATGCAATGTAAAACAGTTTTTCCGTGCAACTGTTTCGCAACTATCAAATTCTAGTATAAGAACTAATACCTTTTAATGAAATAGCTAATACTGTTTAAAAATACACTTAAAATGCAAACCAGTTGCAGGAAAAACTGGTTTACACAAGACTTTGCCCATTAACATACGTACTATAGTACCATAGAATGTTTCATAGAGTTAGGTCTAGAAAGTAGCCAAAAAGGGAACACACATATTGACCTATCAGTATATCACATGCCTGGAAAGATCTTTTCTTGAAAACACATAAGCAGTATTGACGGATTCAGAAGTAGGAGTACTTTTGTGAGAACCTGAAATAATACACATGTTAACA
The DNA here is from genome assembly GCA_037126765.1 of Stenogyne calaminthoides. Taxonomy (NCBI): domain Eukaryota; kingdom Viridiplantae; phylum Streptophyta; class Magnoliopsida; order Lamiales; family Lamiaceae; genus Stenogyne; species Stenogyne calaminthoides. The sequence continues at coordinate 30,677,186 of JBBCBC010000009.1, read as the reverse complement.
TTAATTTTTCATCAATGTACTTAAAAGTTAAAACACATCTCTTCTTTATGTTGGAAAGATATATGTAAGACAGTAAGAGGTTATAATACCTGCAGGAACAAGTAAGAATGATCCATCTGGTGACCAGTCTAATCTTCGAAAGAAAGATGGAAGCGTCTCATCAAGGAAAAGATGGCTTCTAGTTGACTGAATCACAGACACTAGTTAAACTATTTTCATAAATGAATGCATTTATGATGTGTAATGCAAGACATTATAGAAGATAAATTATGTTAAACCTTGGATTCATCAGTCACTGGTGATTCTGCCTTCGAGATGACATGTTGACAAACATAATTTAATTTCTCAGCACCTTTTGTTTTTGAAGGTTGGTTAATATAAAGACGACAAGTTCTATCTGAACTCAGTGATGCTACATATTTCCCCAATGGATCCCATGCTACACCTTGAACATAGTGAAAATGTGCATCCAAAATTTGGTGGACGGAACCTGAATATGTGCAGGACTAATTTAGTTTAGTTAATTTTACAGTTGGGTAAATTACCAAAAACAAAAAACACGAAGTTTGTCCAAATTACAAAAAGTACCCTTAGTTCGAATAAAAATCAAATATCCCCTACAATTTGACTTGTCGAGAAATGCAAAATCATTTCACTTATTGTTTTCTCCTCATATTTGCAATTGATTTAATAATTTCATAATTTAGCATTATCCGTCAGTCAAATGAATTTCAAGTCTTTCTAGGGGGGTGTTTGGTAATTATTCAAGAAACAAGACTCTTCTGGTAATTTGGACAAACCTTGAGGATTTTTTATTTTTATAATTTACCCTTTACAGTTTGTAGACATCAGAATTGAAATTTGTAAAGACTTCCATTACCTTTATTAGCATCCCATATGATGCACGAATTATCAATTGAACCCGAAATGAGATATGCCCCATCATTAGACCACTTTAGGTCTAACACATCCTTACGATGAAATCTGAAAAAGCAGCTCACTCATGAATATACCAAAGAAGATAAATAAATTTGGTTTCCGGTGTAACCATTATTTGATTAGAGACTTTCTTCAGATAAATGTAATAACACATTTTGTTACCAAATTATCATGCAGCAAAAAGTTGAGATATTTGAACGAATACATTAAATCACTCACACCAGTGACTTGAGGACTTTCCATGCTTCACCAGCATCAGTGATGTGAGATTTCCATAAAATTATCTCACCTCCTGCAAAATGAAAAATTGCATCCAATATGCTGACAGCTTTAGGCTTTGAGAATAAAAATCAACTTGTTAATGGCAAATCTAGTTTGAGGAGCAGTTAGTTACCATCAGAACCAGAGGCAAGCTGCTCTCCTGCAATGTTTGAAGAAAGTTATACATCTAAACACATATTTGACAGAATAACAAACATTCATAGATAATATAAGATTATATGAACTTGAGACATTAAAGCATTTGAGCCCCCAGCTCAAAACATTCACATTAGATTCGGGCACAATCCTTTTGCACTCAACATATCAAGTACATCTACAATGTTAAATCACAAAACAAAAAAGAAAGAAAAAATTCCTTGTTAATCACCACACTCCATGTAATATAGGCAAAGCCAATCATCACTTCAGCAAAGTCATGCATAAATTTCTCTCAGTTTATATATACTTGCTTTAGTGCACTCCCATGTTACCATTATAATCATCTAAAAGTTAATATGGTTTCCTTGTGCCTTCTATTGCCAAATTGCCTTGAAAAAATCAAAGACTGTATCTGATTAACTCATATACGACAATAAACAAAAGATACAAGAAAGGCATAGAAGAAGCTTAGGTACTATAGTCAATCGTGATTGCATCTGTAATGCCTGATCAGGGCTGAGCTAGTTGCCACAAATCTTGAGAGTTGTAGCACTTACAAGTTACAACTAGGCCTTTCTATTACAAGTTTATTTTGAGGAAAAACGAAGTTCACTTAACCCTATGAAATTGTAGCCAGCATGCCCAAATTTCCCATCAACCAATTGCCACACATGATGAGCAAACCCACACATACACTTCCATGTCATCAACAAAACCAGGTTTAACATGATTTGCATTTCAGAGAAGAAGAAGGAGCTGTGATCACCTATTGGATTCTCACAATAAATACGAATGCCATATGTAGCACCAAAATCTTAGATAGTACATTGTTGTAAGCATATTGATTTGTGTTTATTTCCTATTCGCTGTTATGTTTTCTTGTATATTTGCTATTTATATCGAGCTTTATAATCATCTACTTCAACAATGAAAATTTAGTACTCCGTAAATTTCTAAACTAGGGCTACTGTTTTGTTCATGGCCGCCTCTATTACAATAGTTTTGTTGAGTTTATATTACTTTCATCAAAGACAAGCAGATGCTGAATATATTATACAAAATTAAGCCAAGATCTTATATGGTTAACAAAGACTCCAAGTGTCATGTTCACAAACTGAACAGAAATATCATGCTGATGATGCGTATTATGCACTAACAAGCACATATATGCATCAATTCTTAACACCAAAGCCCATCGAATCCTCAAAAAGTTCAACTCACACCTCCACATGCCATCGTTAAAGTAAAATAGTTGCATCATTGACAAAAAAAATGAGGGCCTTTTTATTCCTCAGAGAAATAACAGGAAAACTTACCTGAAGGAGAGAAACGAAGTGAATTTACAGCAGAACTATGGTATGACAAGTTGCTCTGATAAGTAACACCACAAGCCTTCTCTTTATCTATGCTAGAAATTGTTGCCCACAGCTGCATATTGACATTAAGTTATAGCTACAACCCACCAGTAAAAGTGGACCAAACTCAAACACTACTCTCTTTTTGCTATAATTCATGGTTTGGATTCAAACTGGTTACTAGCTTACTATAATAACATAATACCGAAGTAAGAAAGTTCTAAAGCTCAAAAAACCCCAAAAGAAATTATGATAAATAAGTACTTTAAATTTACGAAAATTACAAGTTCCTATTTATCAATTCGATCAAAAATGCTCTGTAAAGAAGAAACTGATAATTTTTCGTCGAACATCTCCATAAAATTAGGAAGTGCACCTTGATATCATAGTCAGCACCTCCGGTGGCGAGAACGCCGGAAATAGGGTGGAAATCGCAGGCGAGTACCGGCTTGGTGTCGTGCCAATTGATCTGAACAGTTCCACCCTTCATCTTCTCTATACCGTAATTTCTCCAGTAATCGAAGCCCTAACTGAAAATGCAAACAATTTCAGCTACAGAATTTCTTAATTTTCTTTTCAAAATGTTGCGAGATGGTATTAGGGTTTGAGCAGCGGAGGGAGCAGCTAACGGTGGAGGGGAAAATGGAGCCAAATAGTCGCTAATGAGATCTAAGATCGCAATGCTTCATTAAAATCGCATTTCCCTACTTCCATAAAGCTTTGTACGCAACTTTGCATTTTTTAGATGAAATAAAAACTGAGCAAAGCTTCTGCTCTTGTTTTCCCCGGGTGTTCACAAATCTAATAAAAACAAACAATAAAATCACATACATATACATAAAAAATGCAGGGGAGAAGGCTTGGGGTTTAACCTTGAAGTCGGCGTGCGGGTGCGGGTGGGCTGCTCACGGTCGGGCTGCTCGTGCGCGGCGGCGTGCGGGTGGGTGCCGGTGGGTGCGACTCTGTGAGGCGACGTCGCGGCCAGAGAGACTGAGAGAGGCGGCGGCTGGTGGGCGGTGGTAGGAGCGTCAGGTGGGCGGTGGTGGCCGGTGGGAGCGGCGGGTGGGCTATAGGGTTTTTAGGATTTGGAAATTGGGAATAACTAGTCCGTTGTCCCAAATGCGCGGGATTTAAAAGAAATCTCCCTCCATCTTTTTTTTTGTTACTCAAATTTTATAAAAGGTGTCCTTATTAGTTTTTCCATACCATAAAAGATAAAAAAACCAATTTTATCCTCTAAAAAAACCTTTTACAAGGTTTTTAAGTTACATAGCATTGTTTAAAAATATAAAAACATTTTCTAAATGATTGAAGTTTGTTCATATGATAGTTTTATACATAATGATGAGAGTTTTATATGTATCAATAATCTTATATATTTATTTATAAAAATAATTATAAATAAAAATATTTACTTTTTTCTCAATATTTATCTTTACTTAAAATATTTTAGCTTAAAAACGGATGAAGTAATAAAATCATTTTATAATTAAATTAATACACGCAAAAGAATTCTTTAACTAAAATTTTAAATGTTTTAAGATAAAATTAGATTTGAAAATTTTAAAATAAAAATACAAAAAATAAATAAAAAGTTTTTTTTTTTGGTGGTTAAATTACATTAATTAGATATAGAGAATGTAACTTAAAAGATACTTTTGTTTTTCATCAATTTTAGCATATATTTTTTCTCTCTTCAAATTTAATATATTTTCACTTAATACTCAAAAATATAACACCATTTTCGAGTTAATCAATATGATCGATTTAACGTGTAAAATTAGAATAAAAAATTAAAAAAAAATCACCACCTAAAATTAGAAAAAGCAAACATCTCGAAGTTTTTTTTATTTTATTATTTTATTATTTACACGTTAGTAAGATAAGTCATTTTTAATAATATTAAATAAAAATATTTACTTTTTTTCTCATTATATTTATCTTTACTTAAAATATTTTAGCTTGAACAATTAAAAAAATAACGGATGAAGTAATAATTTAGATCAATTACCTTATATTTTATTAAATTAATACACGCAAAAGAATTCTTTAACTAAAATTTTAAATGTTTTAAGATAAAATTAGATTTGAAAATTTTAAAATAAAAATACAAAAAATAAATAAAAGAACCAAGAAAAGCAACAATGATTTTTTTGGTGGTTAAATTACATTAATTAGATATAGATAATGTAACTTAAAAGGTCAAATAATTAAATCTAGCATATACTTTTTTAGTATATTTTTTCATTACATATTTTATTACATTACCTATACTTTTTTTATTTATATATACTTACTTTATTATGGCAATCAAAGCAAGGGTTTTTCCCACCTCTTCCGTTAAATCTTCCCACATCCACCGGCACCGATCGAAAGTGGAGTTTAGATGATATTGAGGCCACACTTGGTCCCGTATTTATACCACGGCGTCCTACTCAAGAAAGCCAAAAACCACCCAACCGATCCAATCTTAAAAATATCTTTGCAAATAAAGTCACCATTTTATTAAAGTTCATTGCAACTATTGTGACAAAATATATTCTTTTGTCAAAGGAGGAGGATATGGAACATTAGAAGCATTTGAAAAAAAATATGATTGGAATTAGTTCAATCCACAACTTCATGGATTTACGTCTGAGGTGGAGTTCAAAAAGCGAAAAATTAGAATAAAAAAAATTAAAAAAAAAATCACCACCTAAAATTAAAATTTTGTTAACCTTGGTCTTCAACGAGGATATACAAACATCTATTTGAAATGTTAAAGTTTGTTTTTTGGAGTAATTTTAAAAGTGGTGATATTTTTTTTTTTTTTATTTTATTATTTACTACATCGTTAGTAAGATAAATTGTATTTTAAAAATGCTCTTACTAAAAAATATTTTTTATTGGTTTTGATAATCTGCAAGTGCACATCAAACAAATTTTACAACCATATCTTGGTGGAAAATGATGATCCATGATATTTTTAAGATATGGCTTAGATGCTTTGAAAGAACAAGTTGGTCCTATTAGATCCGCTTTTATTTATTATATGTCGAGACATTCAAAATTGTTGAAAAAATGGAAAGTTTTTGATGAAAAAAAAAAGATGATAAATAAAATCATGGATTAAAAAACCTCAATAATTCATGCAACTTCTTTGTGTAAAATTTTGGGAATTTTTAATGATTCCAAAATCCAATTATCCCACGTGTAATTTAGCCATTGTAAAACTCATAAATGAAAATATTACAAATCTTAACAAAAAAATCAACATCCCATTCCTTTAAAAATATTAAAATAATGATTTAAATATGTATTAAATTATATTTCCGTCTAGACCATATGGTCATGGTAGAAGATGATGTTATCACATTTTGAAGAAAATTTTGGTGGTGGTGGGGTATTTTTATGATGAACGTTCTCAAAAACGCTTTTGTATCAATATGCCTCCAAAGTATCACATTGATTATGTTACTACACGGGCATGTGTGTTACTATAATCATAATCATTATCATTACTAATTAAAACGTGGCTTAGCAATGAGAAATATTTTTAGACGGTTTTGCCCCTCTAATATTTTCAAGTGTACAATTTAACACCCCATATTATATTAACATCTAAATCTGACGCTAGTTAGATGAGAAATAATAAACCAAACTCAATCGGCGACGCTGAGACTGTACGTGGGAGGGGAATGGGGATGGCGTGGCGACGGGAGGTGCACGGGCGCAGAGATGGCTACAAATCGGTGAGACGGCGAGAACGTTGGACGACGATGACTGGATAAATTTTCCAAATCAGAGGCCGCAGCGGCGATTTAGGGTGGTGGCGGTAGAACAAACCTTCACATGAACGGCAGCAGAGACGAGGCCGCAGCGGAGATTTAGGGTGGTGGCGGTAGAACAAACCTTCACATGAACGGCAGCAGAGACGAGGGAAAAATAGCAGGCTTGATTGTATGTGTGATTGTAGGCTTGATTTGGGTGGTCTTTTGACTTGGATATAATTAGGGAAAGACTTCTCTCTTGCAGGCATGAAGATAGACTTGATATTGGTGATCTTTGACAAAGTAATTAGGAAAGAAAATATGGGAGTAATTACGAAAGAAAATATGGAGATCGAAATTTAAGGCGTGATTGTAGGCTTGATTGAATATCTCAGGTTTGATGATTAACTTTTCGATTTTTTGAATCGATTTTGAATTCTAACTATGCGCAGGCGTCGATCGGAGTTAGATCGATTCTGAAACAGTTCATGAGAGATGAAACGTTTGTTATATTTTGTGAAATTGCTGAAGAAACCGTGGAGATTAAGTTGTTTTGTACTGAATTTCTAATTCGTGTGTTTTTATCAGGTAAAAAATGGCTCGCCATCATTACATTCCTACTCCAATCCCATCTTTGAAGTTGAGCGTTTTAAAAAGGTATCCAGAGCCGTTGATTATATTATTTTGTGTGTTTTTAGTTTATTTAAAACAATTAATTTTTCTGTGTTTAGACCTAAGCTGACATTGTTTTTTTTGCATGATCTAGGATTAATTTGTTGAGTAAGTTAATCCTAGCTAATTAGTTGCAAATGAGTTTAAGTGGTTGGATTAGTGTTTGTTGGCACTAATTTAGAGTCTCGTACTTGATTTTTCATGTATTTATATATGGGATAGGTAGTTTCATTCATTTTTGTAAGGCAGACTGTGAATCACCATCTGATCATTTACAATGTCCACAACTTGCATAATATAGTTTGTGTTGATAATTAATTAATCTTAGCAAAAAATGGTGTCTATTTATGCTGACTTTAACAAGTATGCAGGCACATACACATAAAAGAATTTAGACTCTACCTGGGGCTAGCAATGGGGGTTCCATGTCTTTCTGGCTGTTCTCCAATTGCACGATGTATAATATATCAATTTGTATTTCTGCTGTTTTGTGGGCTAACATACCACTGGATGACCCAGCCTATGCGGTGAGTCTTCTATTAACTATTATGTCCACACATTACTTTGATCTTGGCTGTAACAAAGTAAATTGAATTGCAGAATTACTTGAAGATTTTATTATGGTATTTTACGATAGATTTTACTTTTGTATAATTTTATCTTGCCTTTATCAAATTTTATCCCTTCACTGCTTACACTCCATCCTCTCTGTCGCTGCCCTTCCCACCCTCTGAGGTTGGTTCTTTGATTTTACCATTGTAGTTGAAGATATTGGGGCAATTGATGACATTAGCGTTATCCATGCATTGAAAATAAATATAGTGGCGACATCATCGATTGGAATGCCAGCGGATGAATACGTTATGCCTTCCTTCCCTGATTCGTTCTTGAATATGTGGTACCCTCATCTAATTTTTTTTTCTTTCTAATTCTACTATTATATAGTTAATAATTTTAACTTTAGACTTGAACCTTTTTGTTTCATCATGTCTGAATTAGATCTTGGATTTTTTTAAGTCAAATTTTGGTTCCTTCATTTTGGTGGATAGTTGCTTGAGCATGTTTTTTATTAATAATTATAGAATGTTTCTAAAACATCATATTTGATGTAATCAAGGATATTCTAAGGAAAGAAGCAGCTTTGTTGTTATTGGTCTAAGCATTTATACAACTCATGTTGAAATACGAGAGATACTCAGTGTTCCTGAAGCAGAGGGGAATAGAGCTATTTGGGAGTGGTGGTCCGAACCATATTGGAGAAATTGTTCTTAATGGATGTCAAAGGTTGTCTATTGAGATTCTTATAGTTTTCTATCATGTGATGATATAAAATCTAAAAGAAAAAAAGAATGGAAAAAATTTATTAGCAAATTCTCAACTATATAGATAACACTGCTTACAATTAAAGTCAACATTGTTTTCTATTTTCGTCAGGAAATTTGGAATCCTTTAGTTCGGAAATTATTACAATTTCAAAAGCTTCTCCGCCACACTCTTCACAGTAGAGATATGCTTATTTATTATGGAGAATTGTTCAACATCAGTTTTGGTCATACTAACAAAATATATGTTTTATGAAAGTAATTTTCATGCAATTTAACCAAAAAAAAAAAAAAAAACAAAAGGTTGGTGTTTGGAATCAGGTAGATTTGGTTTTTTGTGTGACTCTTTGATGTTTGAACATGGTATTGAGAAACTTTATCTTGCTCTTTTTATTTGCTTTATTTTGAAATTTCAATGAATCATATGTTGCAATAATTTATTTGAGTTGTTGACACCACTCGGCCACTGTGGTCTTCCAACTCCCAAAATCGGGTGACCTTCAACACATGTTTACTAATTTTTCTCTGTGTTGCCTCTTTATCCATCACAGATTTCGCCACCTCTTTTATCGTCTCTTAACGGAGCCCCATTTATCTAAGGTATGACTAATTTTCATAATTGATTTGTTGCCGATCTACTTTGTAGTTGGTGTATTACTGATTTTATGTTTGTATTCTCAATGGGTTCTAAATTGCTGCAGGGATTCTTCTAAGTTCTGTGTCGTTTTTTGTTGGCACAATTTCGATGTTCATGGGTCCGGAGATGGATGTTTTAATTTGCTGTTTCAAATCCTCTGATTCCATGTTATATATTGATTTTTCGTCGTTGCAGGAGTTCTTCTTTTGTTTAAATCGTCCGGAGTTCTTTTGTTTCATTCCCGCATCTGAGCAGGTGACAATTTCTATTTTGAAATAGCAATTTTCGCTTTCAAAATTACTTTGGGTTTATATTTGGAATTGTAGCAATTACGGTTGTTTTGTGGATTTTGATTGTGGATGGCTGGAATATAGCAATTACGGTTGTTTTGGTGCTCATTATGGGTGAAGTGTGGTTCAGGACTGAACTATTTAAGAGCAATAAAAAATACTTATTAATGATACATTCTCTCTCTCCCCCCCCCCCCCCTTTTTTATAGCTTGCCTTTCAGCCTTCATCAAGCTACATAAAATTGCATGTGTGTTTCATATTTTCGATAAAGCTAATAAGGAATCACTTGAATGTAGGCCAGACTTGGAGATTTGTACTCCATGATTGGAAATAATTTCAGAAATGGTTATATTGGTAAAGAAATTCCAAGTTTAAGTTTTGGGAGTAGCCAATTCCCAAGCAGTTCTATGGTTAATTCCTATCACCTTATGGTCTGGAAATTTCACCTTTGTTTTAGCTGGGTAGTGTTGTCTATGCTTCATTTGTTTAGGGTGTTGATAAGTTGGCTTACTTTTTATAGTTGTTATCTATTGTTTGTTTTTACAAAGTCCCTACGTAGAGTATCTATGGATTTTCTCAGTATAACCATTATATTGACAGAGAAGATATGGAACCAATTGTTCCTTCAAGATGTGTACAAGACAATTGATCCTATAGACAGGACAAAAGATTGATAAAAAGTGTTCTAATGCATCAGTAGCTGGATAATTAGAGCCTTAAAGAAGACATTGCCAAACATTATTGGTAGGTTTGCTCTGTAACTTTGGACTTCTTATGTCTGTTTAAATATTGTTGCTTCCAGATTCTTTAAACTAATTTTATCCAATAGTTTCCAAAAGTGAATGCTTCTAGAATAACATTTGTAAAGTATCTTAAGGTCTTCATTGTTAACATACTAATATCTGTATTAGCTTCATAAGAATTACCTTTTTTTTTCCACTAATGTGGTGGCCTTCTGACAGTTGCTGCTGGGAAACACTTTTCATCTTACTCTTGTGATCTTCCTTTTTAATTTTATTTCATTTATTATATGGTTCCAGGCAATTCATTCAGGTGCAAATCTCGACTCTGCCACTGCAAAATTCTTTGCAGCCTTTTCTATTGGATGTGGCTCTAATTTTGCATCCTACAGTAGTTATATGAAGTTTGTCAGCAGGAATTCTCTTTTCTGTGAAGGCCATGGAGACAGTAGCATCCACAAAGAGCAATGTGTCTGTTTGTAACTCCACGTTATATTATTTAATAAATTGTGGAAAGTTTGACAGCAGCCTTAAGCTATTTAATTAAATGAAGCAAGCTGGTTTGTTCCTATTTTGTAACTTGATAGTATGGTATGTTATGTTTGCTTCTCTTAATTACCATGTTGATCATTGGCAATTGGAGTTTATATTTGCATTTTGCGAGAGTTCTTTTTGTTTCTGTGGATGTTGTTAAGACAATGCTCGACTTTGAAATGTTGTTTGCTGTTGACATTATGAGAACATCATTTGAAATTGATTTTTACAAATCTTACTTTCTCTCCTTCATTCTTGTCTGGATCATTGGTGATTCCATTTTAATATTTTTTTGAAAGAGGTGGTTCCATTTTTTCATATGCATTATATTATACAACTGGGGTCATTTATTCTATTGTTGATACAATCAGGAATGCCTAAGAGGGAAAGACAGTAAAGTAGTCGCATTTATACAGTGTATACCATGAATTTTGTGTATTAGTTAACTGGAAGATAAAGTAACATTCTTAAAGAATATAGTTTTGAATTTAATTATGCTAATCTTGACCCATTAGAAGGAAAGGCAGACTCTAATTATCATATACAAACAACTTACATACAACGTGCAATGCACGTGGTAAACCACTAGTCATAATAAATTAAGGTAGGGATTGGTAGGGGATAATAAAAAAGGGTAGGATAAAAGAGATTGATATAATATAATATGGGTTGGTAGTATTACGTCGTTTGATAAGCTGTAAAAAAATGATAAGATATAATTAGTATTCCACTTGATAGGGGGTAATAAACATGCATAAAATTGTGGATTTCAATTAAATGACCAATCTATCCCTTGTTAACAAAACATAAAAGCCTCATCTTTTTTTTTTTGTGGACTAACATGTGGTATTAATAGTGGTTTTATCCCTATGGTATTAACAATCTATAACAATTTATATTTTGATGTTCGTTTCTGAATGAAAGGTACACGAATTTAATTTTAATAAAATTAAGAATATATTAAACTTTAATAAACTAGTTATATGTTCTCATTTATGTGCTCAATTGCTATAATTACTCCTGATCTTAATTGTAGCTTAAGATTGAAATTGTTTCAAGATGAACTATGTTGTCAGTTTAAAAATTAATCAAATCCAAGGCATATACCAACTCTTGTTTAGTTGTTTTGTGACTCCAAAACATTGCCCCAAAGATGAAGAGTTCTCTTGCAATCAAGTTTGAAGTTTCCAATAACATTTCTCAACTATTAAGGACGACATCTAACGAGTTCATAGTTTCAGTTCATGGAACTAAACTTGTGAACCATGGCATGCATATACCATAGTCATTATAGCATCTTATTGCTGAAATTATATATTTTTTTTATACATGAGATTAAGCATATACATAATGAGTAACTTGGTTACTTACAACACTGAATGAGAATAAATAAATCTATTGAAATTATTACTTTTCAGACAAAATTTGTAGCTGGGGGCAATCCAATCTAAGAAGTTGTTCTTAGGAACAGAGCCAATATCAATGAAGGATACATGAAATGACACAACATTATTATTGGACTACAATCAACATTTGTTGATTTATTGTCCTCACGTCACTACTTATAGACGATATACTGAGATATCGCCTCAAGCTTCTTTCCTAGTTATCCTGGATCAAGTAAATAAGAAGCACAAATCAATTCTCCAACAGATGATGTCAATGGAAACTTATGTAAAATTGTAAGAAAGGAATGGAAATGGAAATGAATCATATCAATACTTGGCTATTTGAGAATCAAAGTCATATTAGTGTAATTTCAAATGCATACTATGACTTCGATTCTCATACCCCACTCTCAAACCCTCTCAACCAAACACCCATCACAACCTAAATTCTATTTTTCCACAGACAATAATAATATGGTTTGATTTAAGTTTAACTTATGTGGAATTCGGTTAATTTGGTCTGGTGGGAATATATGTCAAAGCCAATCAAATACTCATCACTACATGTGACCCCCGAAATGAAACTCATTTTGCAAAACTCATACGACATATCAAGATGCGCTTAACAAAGAAAGCCCTAAATAACATGTTCCAAGTGCAAAAGTTGTACCTAAAACAGTAGATTCCGAGGGCTGATGTTATTTCATGAATAACTGATGTGGCAAAATGTAGATAGAGCACCACTGTATAGACCGAAAGAAAAAATAAGATCCCAGCAGAAAAGGGTCAGTAGGAAATGAGCATGAATATCCACTAAACAAAATCAACCCAAACATGCATCAACTGTCTTACATGTGTATGTATCAAATGTCTTACATGTGTATGCGAATAAAAAATAAGATCCCAACAGAAAAGGGTCGGTAGGAAATGAGCATGAATATCCACTATACAAAATCAACCCAAACATGCATCAACATGCATTAGATGTATGTCAAAAGGTTAAATGATAAATAACGATTATAAACTATGTGCCCGAATATATATGATACGAGCCAGTGGTAATCACCTCAGAATTCTAAATCAGAGTGTTGTTACATAGAAAATAGAGGTAGGCCAAACCTCTGAACAACAGAAAGGAACATTTTCTTGAAGGTCATTAGATATTGAGAAATCATTCCATTCGCTGGAGAACACCTGCAGTAAAATGATATAATTATGGGTCATCAGCTGAATTAGTAACTTACTAGCTGCAACTTGGCGGCCATTCGCTGATATATTTCACTCATTTCTGGGAAATACATCTCATTCATGGATTTGATCTGCAATGAAATACAAGCATAATTAAAATTAAGGCTACATTTAAAACACACAAAATGAACAAAATTAATGACAGGTGAGGTATAAAGGTTTGAACAAGGCAATCACTAAAACATTTAACTAGCCTGCAATTATAACTACTAAACAAATTCTTTCAGATGGCAAAAAGAAAGATGCATTAATACAATATCTTCTGATAAATTTCCTCTTGCCAATCCCCACCACTTGCATTCCTTGTCGGTGATGAGGAATCTAAAGATGCTAAAATCATATGTGTTAGCCAGCTATAACAATTAATCTTATATATTATTTTAGAAGTATAACAAAAGGAATAATAATCATTTTTTCCAACCAAAACTAGCTTTGGGTTCAACATCATACTTATAACATAGATGAGATGCCCAGCTTCAAGCCTAAACCTTAAGTGCTACTTATTTATTCTTGATTCATAATTCCTAAATAATTATCCTAGTTTCTATTTTAGATATTTCACTAACAAGTTTGTCATCAGCAATGAGATTTAGAGCCTTTGATTGGTTTTTGCCCGTATTTCCTCCAAGAGTAGTCATCAGGTAGGATATCAGCTAACTTACTTATAGCTGGTACTGTGATAGACCTTTTTATCATCTGCTTCCTATAATAAAATGACAAACGTTTAAATAAAATGATATCGAGCAATAAACACCAGAGAGAATGCCTAAATTCAAGCTAAATAAAATGACATTTTTTTAACTCAAGAAAAACAAATTTCTATCACCAACGTCTCAAAGTATAGAATCGAAAACAGGGGAGCATAACACACAAAGAATAAGCTACTGATTGATACTCGGATCTCTTTATTAAGGTAAAGGAAATCAGGATACATAGCATGGTATATTGGATATCGATCTAACTCCAAATTCTCATACAAAAAAAAACCAAAGGTTAACAAAACGAATTGAAGCAAAATTTGAATAAATAAGCCAGCTCACAAAAAACATAACAAAATACCATTACTTCTGCCTCGACAAAAAAAGAAATTGTTGGTCCCGGTGCTAACGAATCTCACACGTGTATGTGGGGAATACACGTGTTCGGTGATTTTTAAAACTTTTTTTTCACTGAGGTCAGATGGGTCGATTCTCGATGATTTGGCCCGGAAGCCTGATCGCCTGAGTCAAAAGTCTCTCGAGAAAATGATCTTGAAATTGCTTTCGAAAGCTTCAGATTAGCCAAACTGAGCCTGATTTTTATCAGAGATCCTGAGCTGCTTGGATCAGATAATTGTCTTACTGGACCCTCAGTAGAGTTAGTTCAGTTTGGTAACTATCTGTTCTAGCTACTCAAGTGTGCGGAATGGTTGGCCCTAAGTTTATACTCGTTTTTAGCTTTGCTGAAAACCTTCCTTTTAATGAAACAGTGATTAAGGTTGTGATCAGTTGGATGCAAGTTCAGTGGATTGGTTCCAACTGAATATCAGTGAATAATGCTTTCAGTGAAAAACATGCAACAGATAATAATGTAGTACAGAAAGCAAAACAACACAACAATTATAGTGGTTCAGAGACTCAAGCTCCTACATCCACTCTCTCTGACCTTAAGAGAAATTCCTTAACCACTTCCTAAGGTTTTCTGGCTGACTCATTGTAGCTTACTCACCTTTCTACCTTGAGTTTTCTGACTACCTCACTGTAGTTTACTAACTCAACACACACAAGTGTTCAGACTACCACCAGTAGCTTACTAACTTCTTCTCTAGAGTTTTCTGACTACCTCAATGTAGTTTACTAACTCTTTACAACTCCAACTCACCAACAAACACATTCAAACTACCTTACAAGGGGTTTGGGGTTTCTGGTTGGTTTCCAACTAGGATGAGATATCCTTTACAATAAGTATAATGCAAAGGCTAGGATATCTCTACTAAGCTTTGGATATATCTTATCAAACTAGGATTAGTGAATGAGCTCTCTTCAATGTGAAACACTTGGGAAATTCTTGGGTTTTCGAGTGCTTCAATTTGCAATAATAAAATTGAGCTCTTTAGTTGCTTACAAATTTCCCGTAACCTTCAATGTAGAGGGTCACTAGTATTTATAGGCAATCACCAAGGTCACTCTTGAAAAAACTATCCGTTGGAGGAGATAGCTTCATGAGTTTCCTCTTATGGTGTTTGATGAACGACTATTTTTAGGGTTTGAATACTCCCTTGCATGTTTTAGGAAATATGCTTTCATGTAGCCACTCACCACTTTTTGCGATGCGGAATATAAGACTACTTGACATGCTTGATGACTGTGTCACTTTTCGTGTCGATAAAAGTACAATGATGTCTTCCTCTACGATTGGTTCTTGTCTTGATAAATGTAGACAAACATAACGACTCTTTTTTCAATCAATATCTACGAGTGATATAACCTTAACAACACTTAGTTTTAGTTCATTTTGTGCGCATGTGAATGTCTTGGGCAATATCTATTTTTCTGATTATTCATGTTTTTCTCAGTTTTGTAGCCTTCAGATAGATATTATTATTCGATTGCCTCGGAACATTCGAGGTTATCTTGAGCATTGATGATTCGAGTCTTGATAACTATTGTGTCTTGATATCTTACGTGTCTTCGATATCTTACGAGTCTTACGAGTCTTGAGTCTTGATGTCTTACGAGTCTTGATGTCTTGAGTCTTGATGTCTTGAGTCTTGAGTCTTTAGTTTTCGATTTCATCTTGAGTTTTTAAAACTCGATTTCATCTTGAGTTTTCAAAAACTTCATCTTTGAAACTTGATTCTTCGAAAACTTACTGTGTCTTCAGAATCTAACCTGATCTATATCTGCTGACTATACATGGTGCAGATAACATCCTGAACACTCTAAACTGAATCCTGACTCAACTATCAAGATTATCCTGAACATGTCATACTTGGGGGTTTTGAGATCTAATCAAAATCTTCTTTATTAAATTCATCTCCCAACAATTTCCCCCTTTTTGATGATGTCAAAACCATCTTGTTACAAAAACACTTAACCTATACTCAGGTTTCAGTTTTTCTATTACAATCCAAAATGGCAAATCTCCCAACAATTTCATCACAAAGGCATATCAAAACATAAAAGACATGTAAAAAGATAATGAGATATTATCTTTGAGCATAAGGATAAATTTTCATTGATTGTAAGATAGAAGTTACAGAGTACAATGAAATTATCAAAACAAAAAAAAGAAATACAAAGAGTCTTCAGTCTTTATCAGCTTCAGTCTTCAATCTTCTTCAACCTCATCCCCAGGCACCTCCAGGTTGAACATCCCATAATATCTCTTTTTCAGTTCATCTCTAGCTTTAATGATGTCTGGGTTATTTCCTGTCAGTCCTAATTGGATGGCATACTGAGCAATTTCTTGAGAAATAGATGTTTCATTCACCAGTCCATTCTCTAGTCTTGGAGATGGGTAGGTATATGGACCAGGGGCAACAATCTGTGTATTTTCTTCATCTGCTAAGTTAATCCAACTTTGCAGGTACTTTGGATAGAAAGTTAATAAGTACTCTATGAAGGCTTCATTCATGTCTGAGCTTGTCCCCCTCCATTCTATCAGAATTTCAAAATAGAACCAGAATGTTCTCTTAATTTCTTCCCACGCATCATTGAATTGGATAGGCATCCATTTATCAATGTGCGGCCACTTCTGAGCTTTTTCAGTACCCCTTCTCTTGCTCAGGAACTTCTTGAAACCACTTCTGCGTTTCTAATCTTCTTCTTTCTTCTTCCTGATTACAGGAACTCCTGATACAGAAGCAGCAGTTTTCTTTTCTTTTTCCACATGAAGTGATTTCAGAGCTTTTCTTGTATCGAATACTTCTTTTCCAGCTTCTTCTTCTGACTCTTCAAAATCAATGATCAATTTTCTTTGAGTAGCCTTTGAAGCTTTAGCTCTTTTCTTCTCTGGTTCAACAAATGCCACAACCTTTCTCTTAATTGGTTTGGCTTGCTCTGCACCGGCTTGGCTTGTTTCTACCATTCTTCTACCACTCAGTTTTTCAGAGATAACTTCCTGAATTGTTTGCTCAGAGAAATGAGTGTAGATTGGCTCTTCAGCTTGCTTGAACTTGAGCTTCTCAGTGGCTTCTACTTCTTTTAAGGCTTCAGCAAGAATTTTCTTTTCAGCTTCTTTATCTGCCTTCTTCTTCAAGGTCTGTGCCAACAATTCCTTCAGCTTGCCACCAGGTCTTTCCCCCTTTTTGGCACCATACCTTGGAAGAAGTTGAGACAGTGCGGTATCCATGTGGTATTGCTCTTTGCTAATACATCGCACTTCTCCAGCCAACTGATCATGCTCGTCCTCTAGCCTCTTCATATAATTCTTGGCTACTGAAAACTCTTCAGATAGCGGTGCAAACTGGTTGGAGAATACATCTTTCAGCATGTCTGTCATCTTGGTTATGAGCAGGGAGCCCATTTCCTCAACAGCACTCTTGATCATATGATCATTTTTCTCCACCAGATATGAAGTTCTCTCTTGATACATGTGCTTTATCTCTGCATCCAGCTCAGCTTTGACTCCATCTACCTTCCCTTCTATGGCAGTCATTTTGTCAGCAAGAGATGTCTGAAGATGCATCAAGTCTGAAGATGAACTCAGTGTCTCCAGCTTCTGCAAATTGGTTGGTCAATGTTTCTTCAATTTGGGTCATTTTCCCCACCATTGGCACCACCTTCTCCAGCTTGTCCACTATAGGACTGAAGTCAATCTCTGGAGCATGTATCACTTGTTGTTTCTCCTGAGCTGGGTGCTCCACCTGAGCCTCAGTCTCCACCTGAGCCTCAGTCTCCACCTGAGCCTCAGTCTGCATATCAGACATAACAGATTTAAAGATGGGAACTTCAGTAGCTTTGGCATAATTTTTAGTAGTGCCAAAAGTTACCTGAAGAGTGTTATCTTCAGTCTGAGGATGTGAGATATCAGGCTGACCAGCATCAGTATTTTTCTCCACTTGAGATTGCTTCTCAACATTTCCTTGTTGGTCCCCTTCTTGATCTTGATCTTTTGAGCTCGAGTCACCAACATCAGCTTCCCTCCTCTCAGCCACCTTCTTCCTGACCAGCTCATCAAAATCTGCAACTTTCATCCGGAGCTTGGTCTTCCTGAACCCGGAGAACTCAGTCAGCACTGCAGTTTCTTCATTTCACCAGTCCTCTCCTCTGAAGGAGGCAATGTTCAGCATTTCTGGCAGAGTTTGGTTAAGAATGTAGATTGTGGTCCTCAGTCTGAAGAAGAGGTCCTGAAGATCAGGATATGAGCTCAGCTCAGGGTACCTATCCAGAATGAATCTTCCCCCCTTGCTGCGCCACTCGGTCTCTTCTGCCTCTCCCTTATTCAGCTTTGGTCTTTCAGGTTCAGTAGGATTGACTTCAGTAAGTTCTGGTGCTGAGGGATCTAAGAAAGGTTCACTCAGGAGCATGTCCAGATTCAGCAGCTCCTGAGGCTCAGTTTGTTCTGAGGTCTGAACAGGCATCTCCTCAGTAGAAACCTGAGGTCCTTTGAAAATTTCCTGAGATATCTTGTCTGAACTCAGAGACGTTTCAAGAACCTCAAAGAACACATGTTCCTCAGTTTTTCCTTGTGCAGTAGTCACAGACTGAGCCAGTACTTGCAATGGAGATTTTTGTCCTTGCTGGCCCTCAGGTTGGACTTCCTCAGTCTCACTGACCTCCTCCTCAGTAGAAATTTGAACTTTCCTGCGCTTAGGAGCCAATGATTTCTTCTTCAGGGCTTCTCCCTTTTCTCTCTTCACCTCCATCAGGGCCTTCCCCCTGGGTTGTTGGGCTTCTTCAGCTCCTTCTTTAGCAGTCTCCTCCTTCTTCTCTTTTCTTCTCTTCAAAGTCTTCTTTGATGTTGTTGGCTTGAAAAGGATCTTGGACTTTGGAAAGGGTGAGGAGTTGGCGAAGATGTCTTCTTCTTCTAGGCACATCTCCAAGATGAATGCTATCTTGGTTGCATGAAGGATTTTTCCTTTAATGACAACCGAACCGTTCACCTTCTGGACTTGCTTTGCTTGGTCACTCACCACTCTGATTAAATAACGCAACCAGTTGAATGCGGTGGTGGGTGAATCTTCAATAGCCGCCATTAATCTCAAATTTTCCTAAGCATCTAATTTGCTCAAAAATGCCGGACACACTCATGATACATTTACTCACGATATCCAAAGAAAACTACTATACTTAGGCTTCAAATGCCTTTTATTGAGAGTAGCCTCAAACTTAACAGGATGCTCTGTAATCCTATCAAGATACTCTTGTTCCCTACCCATCGTATACATTGTAGGGTCTTCACCTCTATCGCTCAATTTGTATACGTCATTAAGGTTCTTAGGAATTATATACAATTCCCTAACAAAATTGATATATTTTGAGCTATGCTCCAAATGAGAAACTGTAATTTGAGATTCTATACAGTCCTCCTCATCTAATTTGATTCGAGATAAATTCAATTACCTCTTTTTACGTTCCATTCCGCCTTAAAAACGGTTGGTTCATTGGGATTACCAAAAGCATGTTTGTATAATGCTTCGCCAAATTGTTTATCATGATGCTTTAAATCAAGTGTGCAACGCTTAATTTCTTCATGTGTTGCATTCGACCTAGATGGAAATGAACTCTCGAGGGAAACAACGTTGGTTTGTCTTGACCAAGAGATTACACGGCTTGTTAGAAATGACAAGTTTATCATAAACCGAGAATGTCATTTTGAAGAATTTTGGTAAAGGGTTTTGAGAACGATGAAGGGTTTAATGCGGGCAAATGAGAGGTTTTTTTAGAAATCTTGCAAGAGTGTTTTGAAGAAGAAGGCTTTTTGGAATTGGGCTTTGAATGAATTTTCAATGGATATATAGGATTTGATTCGTGGAAAATCGTATCGATGAAGAAATTTCGACGGTTGAGATTAAACACCCACTAAATAAAATAAATATTGTTGGAAATATATGAAAAAGATTTTCTTTGATTTCCGAATATATTCGCCAAGATTATCTCAATTTAACCTTATTGGTGATTATTGAACAAAGTTTTCTTGAATTATTTACTATTCTGGCGACCATTTGACTTTCTTTCAGATTTTCAAAGGTCCCTTGCCCAAATATTCCTTCAGTGTTTTGTTATTTATTATGCCAATGATTATTCAGATTTCGGTTGGACAAAAATGCATTTTCGTTGCATAGTCATTACTTCTTCACGGACTAATTTATCCATCGTGGTTCTTTATTTTTCGAAAATTGAAGTTTTGACCTTGATAAAATGTCAAGATAATCTATCATTCGAAACACGTAATCGAATTTGCGGTTTTAGATATGTTGGGATATTTTAGTTTTGATGAATTATGCCAAAACATTATCAACTTGTGTTATTGAAGCTAATTCTACAAGATAACAAGTTGAGGAACGAGAGAACAAATTGAGGGGAACTCAATTTGAAATAAGATGTAGATGATCGAGATCGACGAGGTCAATAGGATTTTAGACCGATTTTGATCGATATAAAAAAGATGAGTTCCATAGTTAACCGATGAAATTTGAAATCAAAATCGGAAGAGAAGAACGCTAAGCCACCGATCGTCTAGATCGATGACTTTTGTAAATAATTATACCGATCTGGTGATCGGAAAGCGCATAAGTCGATCGAAAAGAAACCCGACCGGAAGATCGAGAAGAGAAGGTTGCGGTCGGAAGAGGAGCGGATGAGACCGATTGAGATCGACGGATCGAGATCGAGATATGAAGATGAATTTTTTTGTTTAAATGCAGATGATCAAAATCGACGTGATTGAGATCGGATTTGCTAAACCGATATGCTTCAACCCTAATGTCTTGACTTGTGATGTTATCTTCAATCACAATTTTATTGGGATGTTGATCCGAAGATATGTTGATCGATTGTTTGTAAGATATGTCGAATTTTGTTTAAATGTGTTTGATCGGATCGAAATTTCAACATGGTATATTACTAAAAAGAAGAAATCGATAATTTGAAATCAAAGTGACTGTTTCAGGTCGGATGTCTTATTTATATTTTGGGGCGAAAATATGATGGCATGTGATCAAACGTGAATATTTGTAACTTCATTTGCATTCGGTTGAGTATCGATTATCTTTCTCAAAAACCTCGAATTATCTGGATACATGTTGTAATTGTTTATGGTGTTGTTGTAACTCGAGAGAAGTGTTTTTAAGACTTCGATAGACTGAAGGCTCGGATAGAATCAAGGCTCGAAATAGACTGAAGGCTAAGATGAAATCTTCAGACACCGAGACTCGAGAAGATGATCTCAAACTTGGAATATAGCCGTTAGAATCACCGACGGACTAATGAGAGGAAGACAACCACCGGAAAAGTCTCGCTTTTCATTTGCGGATATTCTTGTTTTAGAAGTTAAGATAGTATGGATTTGAATGTGACTACATCCAATCCAGAACATTCAAATCCACACTATAAATACAAGTTCTTCCCTGCATTTTGAATTTTTTAATTGGATTTGATTTGGGAGAATATGCACAAGATGCTCTGAGCCAAGAGCGTTATAATCAAAGCATTCCCACCCTAGAGCACAAGTCCTCAAAGATATACACATATATTCAAAAGAGTGTTCTAGAACCCAATCTAAGCAACCCACGATGTATCCTAAGCTTAGAGAGATTTTCCCATCCTTAGCATTGAGGCTAAACAAATGTAAGGGAAAATCTCAACCTAGTTGGAAACCAAACAAACCTTACCCAAACCAGTTGGTCGGATAAGTTTGTAGGTGAGTGTGAACTCGGTAAACATCTAGCAATCCCGAAAGGGAGGGTAGGCAATCCCGAGTGAGGGTGATAAGTCCCGTTGGAGTGAGAGCTCGTTAAATATCTAGAGGCGAACCCGAGAGGGTGATAAGTCCATTTGGAAGGAATTTCCCTAGGAAAAGGGAGAGTGGATGTAGGATTATACTCGTTGTCCAACCACTATACATTCTGTGTTGTTTTACTACTTTACGTTCTTATCTTGTTATACGCATTTGATTAAGCAAAACACAACACATGAGCTTAAAAACGCAAAAATTGGAAACACTCTGCCCTCTCCCCTGTTTTATATGCATCGAACTTCATGTTTTGCTTCCGCACGCGTAAAATGGGTTTCTAAAATTGGGACCATCAAGATAATCTTGAAATATTGAATCTGGTCAATCTTAATAAATCTTGGTAATTTGACCAAATGGGTCAAGATAGATCTTCGAATACTAAAAGGGGTCAATGATAATCGAAATCTTGATCTTCGTGATATCCGAGTTTCCCAAGACTCGAGTTCAAGATTTAATTTTATCCCGAAGTTTCAAAGAAAATCCCATCTCGAAAAACTTCATGCATCCGAAAACCTTCAATTTTTTCGATTTGCTTCATACACCGGTCCAACATCCCTAATTCAACCGATAGTTCACGAAATCATGATTTCAAATTTAAGGTTTAGTCAAGATATCGACTTCTTATTTATCGATGAATTTTCTCCATCCCGATGTCTTTTCTTCTCAACATGATCTCCGATGAAGTGATGTCCGATATCATCAACATGCTTACATCCGGTGTGCAATACTGATTTTTGTGTAATAACAATTGCACTATTATTATCACAAAATATAGGTACTTCATTGACTATAATCTTATAATCCCTCAATTGTTGTCTAAGCCAAAGAATTGTATGCAAATGACAACCTTCCTCGCCGACCATGTATTCAATTGTTGATTAATCTTGGAAGATCGTCATGGGAGGTTTATTTCTTTGAAAACCATGATATCACTTATTTCCAAGAAATTGACAAGTTCCCCGTGGTAGACTTCAAATTCAATTATACATCCTCCATAATCGGATCTTACACTAGTGGATGACAATAACCAAAGTTAATTTTGAGGTTATCATCACCGATACCATAATCCTCTATTCATAGTGCCTTTAAGACATTTTAGAATCTTTTGGCGTTACCTCCATGTGACTAAATTTAGGATTAGCTTGTATCTTGCACATATCCCAACAAAGAAATGTTACATCAAGCCTACTTTGTCAACCAGGAGAGATATAGCGATGATCCAATGATCCTCTATAATCGAGTGTGATTTCTGATTTGCCTTTTTAGGATCGGGATCCATCTTGTAGTTAGTATTCATAGGAATTCTAACCGCATTGCAATTTTGTACACCATACTTTGCAATCGGATCTCTACGGTGTATTTTGCTTGATTGATTTAAAAATTCCTTCCTTAGTCTTATTTCACAAGAAGTCCAAGAAAGAAATTCATCTCCCCATCATTGACATCTCAAACTTTTCCTTTCATCGGGGCTATGTTGTCTTCATTCAACTCGGTTGCCCTTTTCTTTTTACCTCCTAAAAAATAGATCAGTTCAAAGGTACCCATTTGGTGTAGGGTCCTACCAGGTTAGCTATACCTTTTGGAACCCAAATCTGCCTAACAACTCTAATTACTTTCGAGTGGTTGATTTGTCTCCCATAAACATCTACATACACATTCACCACCCTAGGTGCCTTGACAAGATCCTCTGTATGAGTGCAGCCTTTATAGATGAACATGAGTCTTAGAGTTCTTCTTGGGTTCATGCCTTTTGTTCAAGTGCTTTGGCTTTTGTGCAGCTGGTCTCTGTCTCTGCTGACTTGGGTTCAGGAAACCTTTACCCTTAGGCAAGTGGGGTTTGGGGTTGCTGTCTTTTGAAATTGTGGTCTTTTTTTGGTAATCTGAGGACTTGGTCTTTTTCGGTTGAGAATATCTCTGCCGAAAGTGTTTCTCTTCCGAAAATTCCTCTGATGGTTCGATCTTGCAGATCTCTTGAGTTGGTATTCTTAAAACATTATCAACTTGCTTTTACGGGCAAATGAGGCTTTTTGGAAATCTTTTTGCGAAGATTTCCCTCTTGAGTGGTCGGGTTTTCTAGCCTTTTCCTGATGTCTGGGCTTTCTTCCCTGAACCTTCAGTTTTTCTGAAACCATAGGTCCTTTACCTTTGTCTAAAACTCTGGGCATTTCTTCATTCAGAAGATTAGGTGCCACTTGTTTAACAAAGACAGTCTTGGTGCTACTAGAAGCAGCATTCAGAAGACCTTGTGAGGTTCCCCTCGAATGTATCCCAATCCAAAATTTTTATAGTTCCGGATAAGCAAGTCTTTGATAACTCAATTTCATATATCACTTTAGATCGCGAGAATTCAATAGAGCTAACTTTCTTCTCACAAGACTATCCTCACATTTCTTTAGAGTTTCATGCTTCTCAAATAGGTCATTGAACTCGGTTACGATAAGAATTTGAATCTCCTCGGTGGATTTCTCTAATTTTCCATTCAGGGATCTCTATCACCTTCTCTTTTTTTCGAGAGTTGTACTTTTCGAGAACATCTAGTTCATCAAGAGTTCCCATCAATTGAGAAGTGATCTCATCATTTTTAGAGTCTTTCCACTTGATTCTCGCCAGTCGCCTTGTTCTGCGCTCTTGAGTTTCAAAGGAGCGATTCTTGTAACTCCTTCATAAGATTCTCAAATGAATCCATCGAGTCAAAATTTATTTGTTTCATATGAGAACTTGAGAACTCATGTGCTTGTGTAGAACAACAAATGAGATAGAAGAATTTACCTCCTCCCGGACCATTAGGCGAGGATATCATTCTTGTCCACTATCAATTTTCGAGAACATCTCATCTCAAGAATCGAACCTTCTTCGATAATGTTCTTCTTCCTCTACAATCATGGTTTTCTTGCTGGAGAACTTCTTGTTTCTCTTGGCTTGTCTTTCCTTTCATTCTTTAAGCTTTTCAGATTCGGGGGTCAGTCATTATTGAAAGTGACCTTTCTTCCGATGAACAGAAGCATCTCGGCGACATCATCATCCTGATCACTTTCCTCTTTGGTCTTGGAGTCCTTCTTTTTGGATGAAGATCCTTCAGCTTTCTGGTCCTTTCTTTTCTCAGTGTATTTGTCCTCAGCTTTTGAGTCTCTCTTGTATCTGTGATTCCTGTAATATTTTTTATATTTCCCATATATGCTATTGAGTCTTTCAAACCTCCTTGCCATCATTACTAGCTTATCCTCCTGCTCATCCTGATTTTTGGCAAGTGAGTTCCCAGACTCTCTAGACTTACATGATTTCTCTTTGGCTTTGAAAGCCACATTCTTGCTAGATGAAGAATCATCTTTGCTGTCAGATTTATTAGCTTTCTTGTCAATCACAAACTCATAAGCTTTGAGTTCAGAGAAAACTTGTTGATATGGCATGGAATCAATATTTTTGGTGTTTTCAATCACCACAGCATGTATATCTCATTTCTTAGATAATCCTCTAAGAATTTTCAATGCCACTTCTCTCTGTGGGTATCTTTTCCCAAGAGCATTCAGATCATTCATGATGCTAGTGAATCTGACTTCAAGTTTGTCAATGGATTCACCATCTTCCATTTCAAAGCTATCAAACTTTCCAATAGCAACATAAAGTTTGTTTTCCTTAATATGATATGTGCCTTGACACATAACAACAAGTGTGTCCCATATTTCTTTGGCAGTTTCACAGTGAGAAATCATCCCCATAACACCATCATCAATAGTGTTATATAAAGTATCTTTAGCAATGTAGTCAAGATTGACTAACTTTCTCTCATCAGGAGTAAGTTGATCATCCTCGACTTTGAAATTCATCTCGGATCATTTCTCTCAAGATCGATGATTTTGGGATTCACAACAAATGGAATTTGAATGGTCCTTCTTTTTGGACAACTCTCCACATTCTTTCATGTTTTGAATACGAGATGGCCTCCTTGCATTCTTAATCTCCGTAAATCATAGCTCTCAACTGAGAACATAGGAAGTTTCTTAGAAGGCATGATGTCTGAGCCTTGTAAGATTTGAAAAAAATAGATTTGTTCAATAGAGACCACCGAGTCTTTTCAAATAATTTAGACTATGGCTTAACAAAGCACGCGGTCAAGTGAACCAAGTTTGCACCATCTTCCATTTCAAATTTACCACTTGTTGGTCCCGGTTTGTTTTCCTTAATAATGAGTCTCACAAGCGTGTATGGGGGGAGGAATACATCCCCACGTGTTGATTTTTTAAAACTTTTCTTTCAATCGAGGTCGGATGGGTCGAGTTCTCGATGATTTGGCCAAAATTTTCAGCCCAGATTCTTCATTTTTTGCCACGAGTCAAAGTCTCTTTCGAGACAATGATCTGAGCTCGGTTAAAGGCATTTCCGCGTTCGTAAGATTTTTTTGGTGTTTCAGATTAGCCTAAAACTTGAGCTTTCTTACCAGTTTTATCGAGATCCCGAATCGGAATTTTGATGCTTGGATCGATAAAACTATATTCTTGAACCCTCGAACCTCTAAGAGAGTTAGTTCGGTTTTTGGTAACTATCTCGTTTTTTTATTCTAGCTACTCAAGTGTGCGGAATGGTTGGCCCTAAGTTTATACTTTTTTAGCTTTCTTTGAAAACCTTCCTTTTAATGAAACAAAGGATTAAGGTTGTGATCACCCATGCAAGTTCATTTTTTTGGATTGGTTCCAATTAATATTAGTGAATAATGCTTTCAGTGAAAAACATGCAACAGATAATAATGTAGTACATAAAGCAAAACAACACAACAATTATAGTGGTTCAGAGACTCAAGCTCCTACATCCACTCTCTCTGACCTTCAGAGAAATTCATTAACCACTTCCTAAGGTTTTCTGGCTGACTCACTGCAGCTTACTCATCTTTCTACCTTGAGTTTTCTGACTACCTCACTGTAGTTTACTAACTCAACACACACAAGTGTTCAAGTTACCACCAGTAGCTTACTAACTTCTTCTCTAGAGTTTTCTGACTACCTCAATGTAGTTTACTAACTCTTTACAACTCCAACTCACCAACAAACACACTCAAACTACCTTACAAGGGGTTTGGGGTTTCTGGTTGGTTTCCAACTAGGATGGGATATCCTTTACAATAAGTACAATGCAAATGCTAGGATATCTCTATTAAACTTTGGATATATCTTATCAAACTAGGCTTAGTAAATGAGCTCTCTTCAATGTGAAACACTTGGGAAATTCTTGGGTTTTCGAGTGCTTCAATTTGCAATAATAAGATTGAGCTCTTTAGTTGCTTACAAATTTCCCGTAACCTTCAATGTAGAGGGTCACTAGTATTTATAGGCAATCACCAAGGTCACTCTTGAAAAAACTATCCGTTGGAGGAGATATAGCTTCATGAGTTTCCTCTTATAGTGTTTGATGAGCAGTTATTTTAGGGTTTGAATATTCCTTGCATGTTTTAGGAAATATGATTTCATGTAGCCACTCACCACTTTTTGCGATGCGGAATATAGTACTCTTGACATGCTTGATGACACAATCGCTTTCGATTAATCGATGAAATGCTGATGATGTCTTCCTCTCGATTGGTTCTTGTCTTGATAAATGTAGACAAACATAACGACTCTTTTTGGTCAATATCTCCGGTGATATAACCTTAACAACACTTAGTTTTAGTTCCTTTTATGCGCATGTGAATGTCTTGGGCAATATCTATTTTTACGGTATTAAGTGTTTTTTTCTCGGTTTTGTAGCCTTGAGATAGATATTATTCAATTGCCTCGGAACATTCGAGTTATCTTTGAGCATTCAAGAGATTCTTGAGTCTTGATAACTTCAATGTGTGTCTTGATATCTTACGTGTCTTCGATATCTTGAGTCTTGAGTCTTGATGTCTTACGAGTCTTGATGTCTTCTTCTTACGAGTCTTTAGTGACATACTGAGTCTTTAGTTTCTCAGTTTCATACTGAGTTTTCAGAAACTTCAGTTTCATCTTTGAAACTTCAGTTTCTTGATTTCTTGAAACTTCAAATTCTTGAAAACTTCTTGAGTCTTGAATCTTGAAAACTTCTTGAGTCTTGAGAATCTAACCTGATCTATATCTGCTGACTATACATGGTGCAGATAACATCTTGAACACTCTAAACTGAGTCCTGACTCAACTATCAAGATTATCCTGAACATGTAATACTTGGGGGTTTTGAGATATAATCAAAATCTTCTTAATTAAATTCATCTCCCAACAGAAATTAAATCAAAGCTAACAATAAATATCCACAAGCAGAAATACAAATCAAGCCAAAAAAACATTCACGAAACCTTGTTAAATCCAACAAAATAGCATCAAAACGTTCAACTAAAGAACACATACTGAATTTCGATAGGAAAAGCAAAGTAATAACGATGGAAGATGCCAGGGTAATAATGCCACCGGAGAGCGTCCAGTGTGGAAATCCTCATTGACTTTGGGATATGCGTCCAAATTTCACAGCTTATTGAACACCTCCGCCATCAGTTCAGAACCCTAAAATCCCCCCCGAAATTGATCCACTATTCCTTTTATTGATTGGTGAGGAAACAAATGGTTGCGGTATAAGACCGTCGATTTAATCGTCGAATGTGCCAAATTTCAAAGTGCCGCCCGTCGCTCCCAAAATCGAAAAACCCTCGACCAAAACAAATAATGAACAAGAGCCTCAACAATTTGTGATATATTGTTCTTGAAGAGGGCAAGGTCGTCCATAGAAAGTCACTGTAGAACCCCTCTTCGCCGAATACCATGGGGGAGGAGGTATTAATTTGTGTCAAAGGCTACAATGAAATGGAGGAAAAAAGGCGTATAACGGACCGGGTCATTCACATAAATTTCGGATCCTTACTAATTAGTACGTGCAATATGTTAGCTACCAAATGAGCTTGTAAATTTTTACTGACCTCTATTTGTCCCATAATAAGGTCTACCTCGCAACCTAATAACATATGTTTATCCATATAGTAATACATTGCATGATTGTTTTTGGAAGACTCTATTTACTCGTGAAGGATTCACAATTTTTTTTTGCCCTTCCTTAAATGTGTTTATATTACACATGCAATATTGCATAACAGTGTGCCTCCTAAAATGTACTTCAATTATTTTTTATATTTTTACAATCACTATCAACATAAATTATTAAACATTTTTTCTTTATAATAATTCATTTTAATTAATTTAATAAAAAAATTGCAAACACCCACTTTGTAGGGTTCTTTTTTTTAATACTCAATTCATTGTCTCTCTCACGACATTTTTCGTGAATAAAAACATTAGAATGGAGTTGTCTGTTACATGATTTGGTGCCACTTGATGTCGAATTTTCAGAAGAATTAAAAAATCTAATTAATCTAAATTCGACTCGTATTCCAAATTGTATTGGGAATATACTTCTCTTCATGACATATTGTTGATACAAACAATAGACACAATGTTGGCTACAAATAAATTGGTAATAGGGTGTATTAGTTGTAGAAATAAGAGATTTTTTTTAGATTTTTAAAATTTTATGAGATTTGATTCGAATTTTCAAACGTTTTTTAAAAATCTTGGCAATATTTTAAAAATCTTATTTTTAAAAAATTTTAAAAAATTTTAGGTATTCAACATTGTATGAATTTTAATACTTTTTGAATTTTCTTTGATTCTTTTTCAAAAATATAAATAGATTTCACTCTTCAAAATATCTTCTAATAACCAGAGATTTCTACGTGTTCTCTTCAAATAACTCTGAAGACGAAAGTTAGATGAAAAAAACCTACATTGTTCTCTTGCCACAGCCGCCGGCGCGCCGCCCACCGCCATATCTTCTAACAACCAGACTTTCCAATAACAACCAAATTTCTCTTCTCCGATGAGCTATGGCGACTCGTCTGACCTTTGCTTCGCCCCTCGCTGATTCGCGCTCTTCCCCACCTCTCTGCAACTTACCCTCTCCCCGTAATTTTCGCCGCGCCGTCGTTAGAAACGGCAGCTCCTGCCGTCGTGCCGGAATTTATTGCACCTCAGGCGGCGGCGGTGGTGGCGATGGCGGTGTAAAATCAGATAGTCAAAACGAAACAACGGGAATTCAACTTTACCGGGACATCGAGAGGTTCGTTACCCCCTTTTAGTTCTTTTATATCGTTCTCTCTCTTGTGGATAAATATGATATAAGCTTTTCGTTGAGTGTTCTTCTTGGGGTTATTTTCGTGCTGTTGTGTGTGATATTATTTGGGCAAGGTCGCTTCACGATTGAGTGTACTAGTTAGCTAAGACATTGTTTATAATCATCAATTAGCCCTGGGAAATAAAGGGGAATTTGAGAAGATGTAGGTAGCTATAGAAGAACCGCATGAATTATAGAATTGAAATTCCGATTCTCTTTTGTTCTTCAAGTCAGCTGATACAATCAGGTAATAGAGTTTTATGGTGAGGAAATTGGGAGATACGTTACCAAAAAAAGTCAAGTTCCCAAACTTGGCGATCTAGGCGCAAATTGCATATTGGTTATGTTGGATATCAATTCTCAATCTTGATGATCTCCTATGAAATTAATAAATCATACTAATTGATATAGCTCGGAGAAGCAGCTTTTAGTTGCATCTCATTTATAACTTTCTGCTTGCTTGCAGTGTTCTTTAGTCTTCACCATTTAGAAATTGCACTTTTCTATTTGACTGATGATAGTTGTATCTCGGAAATTGGAAGCATTGCAAATGGAAAAGTAACTTTTAACCTCTAAATGTAGAATCAAAATCCCACAACTTCTACCGTTGTTTTCAGAAATCTCAGTTTTTACTTTTTTTTTTTTTGAGCTGTTTGGTACAATCCACTTAAAGGTGGTTAATTAATGCTATCTGTTTGCTTTATTAATAGAATACTCACGGAGTCGGCAAAGCAAACTCAAAAAGGTTGGGGTGGTTCAGGAGATTGGCGTGAAATTGAGGTATATCTTTTTTGGCTGGCTCAGTGTCTTTGGAATTTGGTTTCAGAAACCAATTAAGTTATTTCATGGCTAGTCTATATGATGCTTCTACGAAAAGCTGCCAGCTATCGTTGAATGGGTTCTCATTTTCCTTTATTTTTTGTTTAATACCTCCTGTATGTTACTTTTTCTTTCTTTTAATTTGCTCTATAGAAATATTTTCTGGAGGCATCTATTAGATGCTATGCTTGATATTATTTCTACAGTTGTCCTGAGTCTTTAATGAGTCATATTGCTGTTATAACATATATGAATTTTCTAGGGAGCGTGGGTACTCAGGTCAAGAAATACCAAATTAACATCAATCATACATTTTATTGGTGGCATATTTGTGGGGGCAGCCCCACAGCTTACTTATCGCTTGTTCCTGGAACGTCTTGCAGAAAAGTGAGTTGTTACTGACAATATATAGTTGATCCTTTAATTTGATCATTGATCAGCAAGAGCTGGTCTTATGCAAAACAGTTTTACTGTGCAATTGTTTCGCAACTATCACTTTATAGGAAAACAACTAATAGCTTTTAGGGAAACAACTGATACTATTAAACTAATACATTATAATGAAACAACTAATACTGTTTAAAAATACACTAAAAATGCAAATCAGTTGCTAAACTGGTTTATGTAAGACTTTGCCGAACAGGCAATTGTGATACTCATTTCTTTTTTGTTTCTTTCTTGTATTGTTGTCGGTGTTGTCGATATTATTATTATTATTATTATCATTTTCTTTGGAGGGGTGGTTGGTGGGGTCTCTGTTGAGAGGTCGGAATTATGGGAATGCTGTGGGAGGGGGGGTGAGGAAAAGTATAATTGACTGCTTCTAGCAACATTAAGAACTTGGAGATGTTATAACTCGCTTGCTCTCCACTTTGTGATTCAGGGGTATATTAATTATTGCCACACCATACGCTAGTGGTTTTGATCACTTCCACATTGCTGATGAGGCACAATTTAAATTTGAGAGGTGTCTACGTTATCTCAAAGAAACAGTAAGTTGACCTGAAATTTACCTAAGTGGCTGCATGCTAGTTTGTTATTTGTTTATTTGAGTTGCTTCTTGTGCAGATTGAAGATCTTCCTACTTTTGGCATTGGTCATTCTTTGGGTTCTGTCATTCATCTTCTGATAGGTGGACTTATCTTTTGATTTATTTACTAGGCTGAAGTTAGATATATCTAGTATCAGTTGACAACTGCTTGTCTGATTATCAGGCTCAAGGTATGCTGTGCAAAGTAGTGGAAATATATTAATGGCATTCAACAACAAGGTACTGTATGATTAATTGCACTGTGATGGTTGAGAAATTTACCTAAATATAGTTCATTCGCCTTTCATAAGCCAAAATGCCAACCCAGGATGTGAAGATATAATCTAAAAGATATGTTGCTCTTATTCTTTATTCCTTAGCATTGAATAGTTCTAAGACCACGGAAAAGGGAATGCCACATTTTAGGGGAAATAGTGTTTTTAGTCCTGTAAGATACTCCTTTTCGGTATTAGTCCTGTCGACTTTTATGAATTGAAACTAGTCCTTTAATTTTCATTTTTTTTACATTTTGGTCCGCTAACCGAATATAGGAGGTGAAACATCCAGATACCATACTGCGCCACGTGGACAAATCAGACTCCGCCATGTCAGTGTCAACTTGATGTTTTTTTTCCTCCTATACCAGTTACCGGATCAAAATGTCAAAAATTGAAAGTTACAAAACTATTTTCAGTTCGTGAAAGTCGACAGGACTTAAAACCAAATTAAGGATACATTACAGGACTAGAAAAACTATTTTCCCACTTTTTATTTATAAAGCAAAGATTATTTAGGCTTGAATTATTCCTATTTCAAAATGATAGTAATATTTGTTTTATTCATCCAAAATTAACATGGTTATTAATTTACTTTCAGGAAGCGAGCGTAGCTATTCCTTTGTTTTCACCTGTCCTTATGCCAATGGCACAAAGTATTGGACCATTTTTATCCCAAGTAGCATCATCACCAACTATTCGTCTTGGGGTGAGATTTTCACTTACATTTACCTGACAATAATAATTGTTTATGGATATCACAATCTAGAACGGTTCTCTTATTCTTTATATTGTTATCAATTGTTTGTTGCTTTAGAATATGCTTATTTCCAAATAATTTTTGGAAGCTTCAATTTTTCTCTTCGTATAACTGATCCATGGTCACTATAATGTGCATTTCCTCCCCATCCCCTCGAGGGAGAAAAATATTTGTATGCATTCTCTACAGTCTAAAGACCAAATAAATGCCTGTATGAAAAAGATTCCATATATTTAAATGAAGTTGCACAAGGGCATTGCATGTGTGCCTGTGCTTTTTAGATGTTGAATCACAATTATCAAATAAAAAAGAAAGAAAGAAATGTGAATAGAAGTATCTGAACGTAAGACATTTTATTTCTTTTTTCTATTTTGTAAAAACACGCTAAGCAGATAAAATGCAAGGCTTCATAGTGCAGGCTGAGATGACTAGGAAGCAGTTAGAGAACCTTAGCCCTTCCATCTTGAAGCAAGTTCTTCCTCTGGTTGAGCAACTTCCTCCATTGTACATGGACTTAGCTAAAGGGAGAGAAGATTTTTCCCCTAAGCCTGAAGAGACTCAACGATTGGTAAATCCACTTTCTGTGTCTACCATAATTTTTAGTCGAGTTTAATATTTAATCAACTCATGATAACAAGCTCTTTATATCCTTTGTATTACTACATTATATGGTTACTGAAAATTCGTATACGTTGTTGGATACTTTAACAGTATGTTTGCACACTGTACGATCTAGAAATTCTTTACTCCAATTCTTTTGTTTGTACTATACCTCCAAGTTTGTTTTCAAAATTTAAAATTGTTTTGGTGGATTTTAAACTAATTTAATCTTAAGTCATTTGAAATCCTCTCTGAGGCCTCTCCTCTAGCCTCGGACATTTGGAATGTTACCCCACTGCACCAATTTGTCAATCTTTTTTTTTTTTTTTTCAGAAGAAACCAATTAGTCAAATCTAAGAAAAGCTAATGTTACATTGTTTAATTGCATGATTGTTCATATGATAGATCAGGTCATATTATGGAATCTCAAGGAATCTACTAATAAAGTTCAAAGACGATAGTATAGATTAAACTCCAAGATTAGCACAGGTGCTTAGCTCAGAATCAGCAATTAGTTCAATGTTGGATATGTCCATTCCTGAGTTACCTGGAGATCACGGTCTCCCTCTACAACAGGTACTCTACCAAAACTAAGTCTTCCTTCTAAGCTGATGAAGATGCCTTTATGCTGAGTATATGAGTTAATGTTTTTGGTCCCTTAACGTGTCACTGTCCAGTTTTGACCCAAATTGTCTGAATATTTGAAAACTGTGTTGATTTATTTCACACTAATGTCCAATTTCCCCCCCCATTTAAATCCTCATGTGACATTCCCGTGACATAAAACGACACTTTCAGTTTTTCGACGATTTTGGGGCCAAAATTTTACAATTTTTATAATATCCGGACCAAAACAAAAAGGTAAATTTTTTTGGGGCAAAAAATGGACAATAGACATGTTATTGGACCAAAAAACTTTTATTTCCGATTATGTAGATGCCCTAAGATTTCTTAATCACTATGTTGAAGAACAATCAAAACTTTTCCTATCTTCAGGTTCTGCCAGATGTTCCTCCAGCAATGGCAGATGCAGTGAATCGGGGAGGAGAGCTTTTGGCATCTTTGACAGCAGGTACACCATGGGAGGCAGTTGCCAAAGAAGTGGGTAATACATTCAGTTCGGACTTCCGAGCTGAAAACTCAAAGGAAATCGATCCGCCTGTGGGTGTAATTGAAAGCTGGATAGCATCCAACTCTGGACCAAAGCTTTTAAGTCAATAAAGGTTAAAATTAAGAAAATGCACAGTGAAATACCACAGGGTTACTAATTTTGATCATCGTTTGATCCAGGTCGTGGGTATAATGTAGTTAGATAAATTTATGCAACATGTTTCAAATCTTGTATCATCAATCATAGGGTGAACTGTCTTGTTGTTTTGTTGATATAACTCTTGCATATCAATATATAGGAATGCTTGTTGATAAGGTCTGAATATCTTTGTATCCCTCCATCTCAGAACGGCTATCTTTTCCTTTTTTTTCCTTATTTACTAAGCTAGGGAAAATGGATCTAACTTGAAAATAATTATGTCAAATGGTTTTATAGAGTTGTTAATTAATGAAAATTATATAAGTGTAATTCAAAGTAGAAAGTATTTAGATAGTTTTGATAGATGAGCAAGTCTTTGTAATGTATATCAATTGTACGGTGCAATTATACTCAATTGATGTTGTTTAGTGAAAACAACTAATAATGATCAATTAACAATATTTAATAGAAAATAATTAATATCGCTTAAAAATGCACTTGAGTTGTGTTGTATCATGTATTTGGTGTGTTGTGTTTTGAATCTTGATAGATTTATTATCAGAGTTTATGAGAATTAGTTATGTGGGAAGAAGTGTTGGCACTCCTAAAATTTGAAAATTTCTTAATTCTTCCATAGAAATGTGAGATGAGAAGAAATCTGTTGTAAACAGAGAATTTTAGGGAGTTCAATATTTTGACTCATAAGGGTTCTCCATTTCTACTTTTACTCGTCAAATTAAAACCAAAGGCGTTTCTTGTATAAGTTATTATTTTGCTCTTCAAGTAAATATTATGATAAATTAAAATCAAATCACTTGAAGTGACTGTTTCCCCCCTTCAATAGGATTTGAATGTCTATACACATGTACACACATAAAATCTTCTGCTAAAAATATGAATAAGTTTTTCATGGCCATCTCTTTTTAGCCTTGAGTAGCTGGTGTAAGTTCTTCCATCTCCTCAGCTTTACTCTT
Source organism: Stenogyne calaminthoides (assembly GCA_037126765.1). Taxonomy (NCBI): domain Eukaryota; kingdom Viridiplantae; phylum Streptophyta; class Magnoliopsida; order Lamiales; family Lamiaceae; genus Stenogyne; species Stenogyne calaminthoides. The sequence continues at coordinate 30,641,084 of JBBCBC010000009.1, read as the reverse complement.
CTTTTGTCTTCTCCTTCTCTAACTTAGATTTATCCTTTGCTGAAGGTTAGAAACCAACGCAAGAGCTGAAGCAAAAAAAACTGTGATTACTATTATTATTATTCTATTGTGTAATAAACATCCATGAGTTAGTGCAAAGTAAGCGTTCAATAAAAGCACAAGCCAGTAGTCCAAAGTTGATGAAAACAGACATAAAGATCAACATTCGGTTATTCAGATATCAGATTTTCCATGTATCAACTCTTCATCAGAAAACATTTGTGAAGTGGCCCAACCTTTGCTGTCAACTGTTTCTAAAACAGGTTTCATCACATCGATGTTTCTCCCAAAAGCAGTGGTATATTTCTCTGACACCAAAACAAGTACTAATTATTATTATGAAAATGTTCAGTTACAAAAGAAACAATCAGTGCGAGAGGCAAGATCGAGCCATCCAGCATTTTTTTCGAGCAGAAGCACAACCAATGAAAGAAAAATGGAATATAAGACCATACTTTTGGAGTGTTTCCACAGGTTTTCAATGCCCTCGAGACAAACAAAATCAGAGGACAAACTGAAAGAATAATCTGTATAACTGATAACTATTCCGAAAATCAAATAAAGCAATCAACAATAGCGGTCAAAAGCATGCAAAAAAATAAATGATCTGCAACTTTAGTGGAAGTACCTAAAGAGAGAGCCTTTTCAGCACCAAGAATCTGAAGAGTTGAAGATGGACACTTCGCCAATTTGTGCTTTCTCCTACTCTCCAGGCTGCTCATATTTAAATGGAAGACTGAGAAGACTACATACACCAAATCTCTACTTTATAGAACACATCTCAAGAGGCAAAAAAAAAGGAAGCTTAAGAAATTACCAACCTTTAGGTTTTCGATGAACCTACCAAAATTCAATCAAACACAACAAAGAAGCTCAAGAACAAACTCATTGCTTCGCATGGAATTTAGTTGCTTCATGAATATGTGATCCAAGCATTTGCCTCTGCCACTCCCAGACTAAACTTTGGCTTCTTACCTTCTTTAACCTCTGGTAAAGTTAGCTCCAAAAGTTCTTCTGCTCATTTGACCTTAATTCCACATCACATCCAGTAAACAATGTCACAATTGTTTCCCAAAAACTAATGGTTGAATTACAGTTCTAAATCACCAGAGAGAAGAGAATCCAGAGAAAGTGGTTGACACAAAATTGGTTTTTATTTTATTTCAAATCAATCCCTTAGCCCAAAACATCCACCTAGAACCACAAGAACAAACAGATTCCACGCATTTTTTTCCTCCTGCCCTAGTGTAAAATATAGATATATATCCCTAAAACTGACACTAAAAATCGACTGTGCACAAGGAAAAAGATAAACATTTCTTCATTTTAAACTCAGTCTGCTTTATCATGCAATGAAAAAAAATACCTTTGACTCCTTCAATGAGATGTAAACAGTTGTTTCTCCTATATACTAAACCCGAAAAAGTTGATACATAATAGACAAAAATTCTAACACATATACTCCAAATCTTGGATACAGGTAGAATAAACAAAAAAACTCGTAACACAATTAATAGTTAATACACACATCCCTTTTCTATCTTCATCAATTCAACAGCATAAAAGGTTCAAGTTTTAAAGCACAATAACCAATTACTTCATTCTAAAAACTCGTAATCATTTTACCAATATTCTCTTCCAATAAACTACATTCATTTTATCAACGAGAAACCATTATATATTCCAAATTTTCTTTCCAACAGAAAAGTCATCTAAACCATCAAAAAACTCAGCAACCCATGAGTGCATAAAATAAAATTACCATCAACGGAAGCAGAAATCTGCATCATCCATTATTATTGGTCATACACTCAGAACTTCAGCTTCATACGGTCTACAATGTCCTCTAAAGTCATTTCCAAGGCCTTCCTTGTGCATTTCATCTAAAACTTTAGAGTATTCTTCCACATTGCCCTGCTGTATGAGACTACTGAGAAACGAAGAATATGTTCTGACTGAAGGAGCAATCCCTTCCTTTATCATTCTCCCCAAAAGCTTAAGGGCTTCCTTAGCGCTACCATTTTTACAACATCCATTAATCAAAGTGTTATAAGAGATGATATTCGGAACTACACCTTTGGATTGAAGTTTATGGAAAAGTCTAAGTGCAAGGGCAAGGTTTCCTGTTTGTCCCGGTGAAAAACCCATGAAATGCGGAAAAATCATGAAATGCATATAAAAACAGGGGTGAAGGTATGGTGATTCCAGATTTTTGCGTTTTAAGCTCATGTGTTGTGTTTTGCTTATAATCGAATGCATATGACAAGATAAGAACGTAAAGCAATAAAGAACACAACAAAGTATAGTGGTTCGGAGACTCAAGCTCCTACATCCACTCTCCTTGTTCCTAGGGAAATTCCTTCAAACTGGACTTATCACCCTCTCGGGTTTGCCTCTAGATATTTAACGAGCTCTCACTCAAACTGGACTTATCACCCTCTCGGGCTCGCCTCGGGACTTATCACCCTCTACGGGATTGCCTACAGATGTTTACAGAGTTCACACTCCAACGGGACTTATCACCCTCTCGGGATTGCCTACCAACTACCTCACTTCACCACTAGTTATCTCTTACGAGAATGAGGTTTGGGTTTGGTGTTGTCTCCAACTATGGTGAAATTTTCCCATACATTTGTTTAGCCTCAATGCTAAGGTTGGAAAAATCTCTCTAAGCTTAGGATGCATCATGGGTTGCTTAGATTGAGTTCTAGAACACTCTTTGAATATATTTGTATATCTACAGACTTGTGTTATATGGTGGGAATGCTTGAATATAAGGCTCTTGGCTCTGTAGCATCTTTTGCATATTCTCCACTCTTAATTTGATGGAAGATCTTGTATTTATAGTGTGGATTTGAATGTTACCGTTGGAGAGAATCACATTCAAATCCATACTATTCTTGTAAGTTCTACTTGACTTCTTGGTGGTTGTCTTCCTCTCATTGGTCCCGCGTCGGCTTGAATTCTAACGGCTATATTCCTCAGTTTCTTTGCTTCGGAACATTCAGGTTATACTGAGTATTCAGTATCTTACTGAGTCTTCAGTAACTACTGTGTCTTCAGGATTTTCTGAGTCTCAGTGTCTTCAGAGACATACTGAGTCTTCAGGATCTTCTGAGTCTTGAGTTTCTCTGAGCCTTGGGTTTCTCTGAGTCTCGGGTTACTCGGGGTTCTTGATTGGCCAGACTTCTCTTGATTGGACCTTGTCGTCCGGGTATCTTGACACTTTCGAGTGGCCCGAGTTGATTCTTCTACGCCGGACATCGACCCTCACTTCTTGAGCCTCGAATCCGTTACTTCTTGAGTCTCGGATCACTTTACTCGAGCTATCTGATTTCTTCTTTGCTTTTCACCCGATTAGCTCGACCGATCGGATCAACACATCTTCGGATCAACATATCGGGGATAGCATTAGGTCGATTACATTAGGTTAGCATATCGGTTTATCATATCGATCTCGATCACGCCTGATCTCGTCGATCTCATCTCGCCTCTTCATATCGATCTCGATCACGTCGATCTTGATCGGTCTCATCCGCTTCCTCTTGATTTAACCTTCTCTTACGATTTCTTTGTCTTTAGCTTTTCTTCTCATTACGATTTGCATGCTCATCGATTAACTCCGAACTCATCTAACTCATCGATCTCGATCGGTCTAAATCGAAACCTCGTCGATCGATCATCTTCTTCTTTCGTTGAGTTCCCCTTCAACTTGTTCTTTCGTTCCCCCTCAACTTGTTATCTGTAAATTAACTTCGATAACACAAGTTGATAATGTTTTGGCATAATTCATCAAAACTAAAATATCCCAACATTTCCCGATTTACATAAGCCATCCATAAGAGAATTATAGGTCACTATATTTACAGAAAGACCCTTCTTGAGCATTTCATCCCGTAAGAGAAAAGCTTCATCAACAGCACCAGAAACCGAGGTACCATGGATAAGGGCGGTGTATGTAAATTCATCTGGAATGAAACCTCTTTGAGACAAATCATTGATAATTTTTCTTGCATCATCGGTCTTCCCGCATTTACACAGACCAGATATAACTACATTATATAAAATGTGGTTGGGAGTGATATATCTTTCATCAAGGGAACTTGCAATTTTCTGTGTTTCTGTCGGAATATAGTTGAAGTTAAAAGAATTGTAGAATTGTTTAAGGTTTGGAACAACGTCTAAATCTACCATTTTCTGAAGTAACATATTTGCATCATCACTCAGACCAAGTTTGTTTAATCCAGTGATGATTGTGCTACATAAGTACACATTTGGTGCAATTCCTTTTCCTATCATCTCAAAATATGCATCAAAAGCTTTCTTCAGGTTTCCTTCTTTCAACCAACCACTGATAAGAGCTCCATAGGTAATTATATTAGGGCTTAGTCCTTTCGCATAAACCTCAGATACCAAATCTGGAACTTTATTTGATTTCTCTGCTCGAAACAATCCACTAATAAGTGAATTATACATTTCAATGGAACCAGGAACCCCCTTTCTATCCATGATAACTGTAATATGCAAAGCTCTGTCAACATCCCCAATTCTACAATAGCCATCAATCAAGGTTCGGTTAGTAACTTCATCTGGTGAACAACCCGATTCCATCATCTTATCAAGAACTTTCTCTGCTTCAATCATCTTTCCCATCTTACATAATCCATCGAGCATTGTGTTCCATAGAATGGTACTTCTAGTGTAGCCTCTTGCTAGAATATCCTTCCACAGAATCAAAGCCAAATCGCACTTTCCATTTCTGAAAAGCCCATGGAGAAGGGTACTAAATCCAACCTCATCAGGAACAAAACCTTTCTTCAGCATTATCTTCCAAAGGCTCAAAGCATCATCAATATCGCCATGCTGAAATAAACCTTTTAATAGTGTATTATAACTTATATTTGTTGGATATATACCATCACTAGTCATTTGATGACAGAGCTTAAGAGCATCATCAACCATTCCTCTTTTGCAATATCCATCCAATAATGTATTGTAGCTATAACTATCGGGCTTGAATTTCCATTCCGTCATACTCGTTACAACTTGCTCTGCTTCAGAAAGTTTATCAAGTTTACAATACCCATTAATCAAAGAATTGAAAACAAACATATTCATTCCCAATCCTAAACTCAGCATCTCATTCTTGATTCTCAGAGCATCATCCATTCTTCCATTACGACAATACCCATCAATCAACACTCCATACACCTTCTCATCCAATATCAATGTGCCTCCTTTCTCTTCCTTCATTCCTCTAAATACTCTATCAGCTTGATCCAATTCTCCAATCTTATAAAAACCCTTAATTAACAGAGTAAAAGTTACAACATTTCTTGAAATCCCTCGTTGCCTCATCAACTCCAACTCTTTCTCCACCCCCTCCATATTCCCGTCCTCCACATAGCCATTAACCAAACTATTATAACCAACGACGTTCATCTCCAACCCCATTTTCTCCAAGCCTTCCACAAACTCCAACTTTTTCGAAACTCTGCCATCTTTACAATAAGCATCCACCATTATGGCACAAGTATACACATCCGGAGCAATCCCAACTGTAATTATTTGATCATAAACACAAAACACCATATGCAACTCCTTGTCTTTCACTAAACGACTTAACATACAATTGCATGACCGCAAGCTAGGCAAGCGGCCACACTTAGGCATATTATCAAACACGTGCAGGGCATTCTTCACCAACCCCTTTTCTGCACACGCTTTCAACATCATGTCAAAAACAGCACCAGAAAACTTAAATTCCCTATACGCAGTAATTAATTCATCATAAATTAAGGAAACTGGAATGCGATTTCACTCCGAGAGTTCGACAAGGCCGCGCAAATGCAACCGCGTTTCGTCGAACATTCGGGCATTGGATAAAATATGGACGATCTTGATGTAGGATTTGAAGTGGGGTCTGAATTGATTCTGCTTTGAAACTAAATTGAAGAAGTGAAGGGCGGAGGCAGGGTGAAGCTTGAGATTCTTGAGGACGTCGTTGAGAAGGTGGTCGGAGAAAGTGAAGTCAAGGGTTTTTAGGGCGTCGAAACGGCGGAGGATTAAGAGGCGGCTGATTTGGGCGGCGAGATTCACCATATAGTCTTCTCCTCGCGGCGGCGCCGGTGAGGAATGTGTATATATGTCGCTTCCTTTTTTCCCTCGTTTACCTCTGTATGTATCGCTCGTTATTTTCCCTCGTTTCGTTTTTTGAAATTATGACTAAAAAATAGATCCATTATTAATGTTTAAAATTATATTATCAAATAAATTATGAGTTGGTATCTCTCATGAACCAGGTATATGCTATAAACTTAAATTATTTGACTCATTTTATTCATTTTTAATACATTTCTAAACCACTAAATTTGACCCGTATTTATCTTGGGTATGGTCAAATGTCATGAATTAAAAACAAGAATCCTAATATGAACAAGTTCTATATAAATTTTTGTCAATAATTATTCAAGATGAAGAAGTACTAGAGTTAATATTTAAACTTTAAATAATATTTTAACTTGTTAATTGTTGTGTACTAAAATATGAGGATTATGGTTTAAGATGTGGCTTGATGATCTTAGTGACACAAACAATAAATGTGTAAAGTGGATTGTATTTATGTTATATGATTGCTTGAGAGAATAAGAGTTGAGCAATAAACTTGCAAGAGGTTGGGTATGGTATTAATTTCTCTCCCCTTTTTCTTGGTCATAAATGACCCATATTTATAGTTTTTAGGAGAGTAGAGCTCGCTCTCCCAGATACAAGTACAAGGGACCGAAAGTGGCTCTGCAAAACATTAAATGCTACAAGATTGATGTGACTCAGGTCGGAGGTCGCTGGGACGTCGCCCGAGACAAATCCGGATAATCAGGGATTTAGTCGTTTAACTACTTCTAGCTACTCATCATTACCGTCATTTACTGACACATCTCTGATTAGGGTCATTCTTAGGTAAGGTCCCTGACGCTGCTCGCCTATCACGGGTCCAATCACAATTAATGCTCGTGATTTGTGTCGAAATGTCGGTACCGAGGGCGACAAGGTCGATGCTCGCACGTTCGCCTTTCTTTTGTTTCCATCTTTCTGGCCGGTGTGTTATACTTCATGCCAAGACTTGTCCCGGACCTCTTCTACCTCGTTAGGTCGGGGCCCGAACCTCGCGCTATAGGCCCTAACAATAGCCCTAGCTCATCAAAACATTTGCCTTGCGGGGTGAGCTATCCTAATCCCGACGCGAGGTCGCGATGTCGGTGGCTTCTTGCGTGGGGTGGTTATTTTCTCGAAATCGCTAATCGGCCCGGTTGTTACCGCCTCGTCTCGTCGTGCCTACTCGTAGTAGGCAATGACGGTAGCTGTGGCCTTCACGCTACCCCGGGCCTTTAAAATGCCGCCGTCCAATCACTTACGCCTAAAACCCTTCTATAAATACTCGCTTTCCTCTCGTTTTCACTTTTTCACTCTTCAAACTTTTCGATAAGCGCCTTTGCCGCTCCTACGATTCTTGTCACGGCGATTCGATTCGTTTTCCTCGTGTAAGCCCTAGATCTCCTTCTTCTCTTCGTTTTCTGGTTGATTTTATGATGAATGACGTCAGGGATCCGGAAGATTCGGAGCGCCGTGGAGAGCTCGCTCCCTATTCTTTGTCAGTGCACCGCCCGGTGTGCCGGGCGGGGGCCGAGGCGTCGGCCAGGATGCTCTTTCGTAAACCGGCGATTGAAATGCCTTTGGCGATTCGGGGAGAGGTCCACATCAAGGATTGCATCGTCTGCGTCAGTCGTGGATGATGCCTCCGGAAAGTTTTGGCTCCGTCGGTTATTTATTCAAATTCCCCGGGTGAGGTGGGAGAGAAAGGAATATCCCGAGAAACTCGGGGTCCGTCCGAATCCGTGAGTTCGATTTCACATGGGAAGAGGTTACCCCGATGTGCGAGTGAGGACGATGAGATCGGCGGGCGTAGATCGCAAACCTGTGACTTCAAGAGACTTTGGCTCATCCTCGCGAGGTGGTCCCTAGGCCAACTCGGTCCGGACGAATAGTTCATTTCCGCTGATAGAATTGGCAGGTCGGTGGTGGCCGAACTCTTCTTGTGGCGGGATATATTTCAAGTTCTGGCGGCGTCCTTCGGTCCTGGATACAAGATCGACTATCTATGCCGCCGGGTTCTTTGGGGTGTGTGGCAATGAACTATAACACGATGAAGGTCGGACTCGCTTCCGCTTCATCCCATGATCACCTCGCTATTGTGGTTGCGGGGTCCGCTCCAACCCAAATCACTCCCGATAGGTGGAGCACCATTATTGGTATTCTATTGTTGTTCGTCGCGTTCATTTGGCGTTCGTCTGTCGAAAAGAAATAAATTCTTTAATTTAAGCTGGCGAAGGGGGAAAAAGATCCGGAGGTATTATTATTATTGAAGGCACGCCCGTATGAAAATAATCGAGGACCTCCAGAGCGAGGGGTCCAAGATTGGAAGGAGAAGTGGTGGTTGGTGGGGGAGCCTAGCAAAGCCACTCGCTTAAGCTCTAGGGAACCTCGGATACCATGAGATTCCTCGCGACTATGTGACTTTTAAACGTCGTTCTTTTGATTCCGCCTTTTCCCTGTCTTGATTTAACTTTTCCTCTATTTTCACCCAAGAATTCTAAACTATCCGAACTTTCGCTCTCTTTTTCTTGTCCTACCTGATCCAAGTGTGTCTAATCGATCCTCGACTTTGACGATCACCGGCTGACGCAAAGGTTGAAGTCTTTGGGAGTTAGCGGCCCTAATCTGTTCCACCTCGCTCCTCTCTCGTCCTTGAACATCCCTCAGTAACAAAATGGATTTTTGACCAAGTTATTCATTCAAGTTTCTCTTTGTGATTCTTTTCTTGACCTCCTTCTTGTCTTTTCAAGAACATTCATCGAGCCCATCCACTTTTACCTCTGCCCAAGGTCATCGACGAGATCTCCAAACTGGCCCAGAGATCGCGGAAAAAGTTTCTCGTTCCTTGGCATTGTCGGGCAGCCGATCAGACCCGGAAAGAAAGGGCCCACTGCAAGTAAATTTCTTAGGGACTCCGCCCCCAAAAGCCAAGATTCTTTGCCAGTAGTCGGAAAAGGGGCCCCGAGGTGCGATATCTGGGGAGTTCCCCAAAGCAACTCCGAGCATCGATGGACATGGATACGCCAAGGAACTCCCCGAAAGCGGAAAGGTGGTGTGGTGTCGGACTCAGATGGGAATCTGATCTCGATTGTTGAGATCACTCAATGCCGAAACCACGAGCCTGATGATCGTACCTTCCTAGGCTGGAGCCCAGACTTCCGTCGATGGTATACTTTGTCTTTCCTATGGCCTTACTTCTTCATTTTTCTTCGACCTCAAAGTGTTTTTTAGCGATGGTTATTTCAGCGGTACAAGCTGAATGACGGAAGGTGTTTCGAGGAGTCAACCCAATTATCTCGCGTCGCGAGCTCCTGTCGGCTAACGATGCTCAAATTTCTCCTATCTTAAGCGAGATCGCCGACGATGTCAAGTCCCCGACTTTGATCTTTCATGGGAGGCCCATACCAAAGACTTCACCGAGAACCCCGACCTCGAGGATTGCTCACATACGCGCCGCCTCCCCGGCTTTCATTGAGAGGAGCTTGAGCAATACGGGTTTCGGCGAGATCCAGTACGTAGCCGAGGTCGCTTGTACAATGACGAAGGTGGATCCTGATAGGTCGATTTAAAGAGCGGGAGGTCGCCATCAATGCCAAGGTTGTCACCGAGGAGAAGTTCTAAAGAGGTGATTCGAGAGCGATGATATGGGGAAGAAAATTTCGCAGAAGACGAAAGATCTCGAGCTCGAGATAAAAAAGGTGAAAAGAAAGATGGACAAAGAGCTGCTGAAGTGGAGGATCGGTGTCGCCGACTAGAAGCTGAGGTCCATGACTTTCCGACCACTGTGAAATTGGAGCGCCATCATGCCTCAAATTTGGCCTATATCCACTCATTTTCTAATGATGTTCGGGCTTGCCATCGAGCTGGTGACCTTGATGGGGCGAAATCAACGATGTCCGAGGTATATGCGCAACAACCTTGTTCGGGAGGGGGATGACCTTCCCATCAAAGACCTCGCTGCCTTTGGTGTGGATTTCAGTTTCCTACCCCCAGGTGCTAATCTTTATGATCCTGAAGAGCTGCTCTGGTTGTTGAATGAAGAGGTGGAAAATGGCGCTGATGGTGGTGATGGTGAGGGGAATCCAGCTGGCGTCGAGATTCCTGAGGTTGAACAAAACGCGTCGACCAACCCTGTTGAGGGGACCTCGGATGCTCAGCCGAGCTGATTCTATGGATAGTTTGTCTGCGGCAGTATGCCACTCGCCTTCGGGCACTCTTTATAACCGCCCTTCGGGGTTTTTAATCAAGTTGTTCTGTACCCTGCGGGGTATGTACTCTATTGCCTTCGGGTTTTTATTAATGGAAATGTTGTCGCTTTTCTTCATTGCCACTTTTTTTCTTTTTCTTTTTTCTTTCTCGCTTCTTCTTTGGAATGCTTATTTATCTTTTGCCAACACTTTGAGGTCGGCGAGTTTGTGTATCTAGTCCTTTTGAAAACCTGGATAATGAGCAATAAAGATAAAAGATCTGTTAACTGTTAGCGACTTGATCATCGGTTTAGACAGGGTATGCAACCGAGGTCGACTTAGGCTGGATATGCGACCGAGGTCGACTTTATCTTTTTTATTTACGAATCTATTTTTGATCGAACTCGTGTGAGGTCGGGGACCTGTCCCCCAAGTTTGTAAATGTAAAAAGATGGTATGCGACGTACTAGCCTTCATGTGTTCTTGGCTTAACCGACTTAGACTGGGTATGCGACATAATAGCCTTCATGTGTTCTTGACTTAGCCGACTTAGACTGGGTATGCGACATACTAGCCTTCCTGTGTTCTTGTCTTAGCCGACTTAGACTGAGTGTGCGACATACTAGCCTTCCCGTGTTCTTGGCTTAGCCGACTTAGACTTTTTCATTTGCAAATCTATTTCTGATCGAACTTTTGAGAGGTCGGGGACCAGCCCCCCAAGTTCGTAAATGTAAAAAGATGGAGTGAGTTTGTGTTATAAGTCATAACTCGTAGAGAAATATACAACTGGTCTGGATTTTACAAATCATAGTTATTGGTAGAACTTCTTCAGGTAGGTCGCATTCCACGAATACATCGCAGGAATGCCCTTCAAGTCTTCGAGCTGGTAAGCCCCATTCGGTAGGCATTTCGAAATATTCATGGGTCCCTCCCAAGTCGGGCCAAAAACTCCTTTCTGGACGCCGAGGATCCTTTTTAAGACGAGGTCGCCGACCTTGAATCTTCGGATTTTTGCTTTTGAGTTGTAGTATTTCTCTGACTTTTGTTTGTAATTTGGGTTTTTCAAGTTGGCTTCCAGTCTCTTTTCTTCGAGAAGGTCAAGACTGAGCGATATAGCCTGATTATTGTCCTCCGTGATTGTCTGCGATGTTCGATGGCTTCTGATCACGACCTCAGCTGGTATGACTGCCTCCATCCCGAAAGCCAAAGCAAAAGGTGTTTCGCCTGTTGAATTTTGGGACGTGGTTCTATATGACCATAAGATGCTCGGAAGTTTGAAAGCCCATAATCCCTTTGACTCGATGAGTTGAGTTTTTAGGGTGTGTTTGATTATCTTGTTCACAGCTTCGACTTGTCCATTGGACTGAGGATGATAAGGGGTGGAGAACAATTTTGCAATTTTCCACTTTGCAAAAAAGGCATCGATCTCGAAACCGTCGAACTGCTTTTCATTGTCTGTAATGATCGCTTGCGGGAGGCCAAAACGACAAATGATGTTTTTCCAGATGAATCGTATGATTTTCTCCTGGGTGATGGTCGCTAAAGGTTCTGCTTTCGCCCATTTGGTGAAGTAGTCTACCACGACCACCGCGAATTTTGAACTGCCCGGAGCTTTTGGGAAAGGACCAATCAGGTCAATCCCCCACTTCGCGAACGGTCATGGGTTGTATATCGACGTGAGCTCCTCCGGAGCTCACTTAATCGTTGGAGCGAAAAACTGGCATTGCTGACATTTCTTCGCGTACGCTATTGCATCTTTTCTTAGGGTTAACCAATAATAGCCTTGTTTGATCGTCTTGTAGACGAGGGACTGACCTGCGGTATGATTTCCACAATCTCCTTCGTGGATTTCTTTCAAAATTACTTGGCCTTCTTCCGGGGTGACGCATTTCAAAAGTGGCAATGAGAAACTTCGCTTGTAAAGCTGTTCGTCGATCAGGGTGTACCTCTCCGCTCTTAGTTGTAATCGGCGAGCTACGACCTTATCTTCTGGCAGTGTTCCTTTCTCGATGTAGTCTTTGATTTTGATCAACCAACTTTCTTCTGGAGCAACGATCTGGAAAATCTCTCCTCGCGAGTTTGATGGACTAGCTTGGTTTGTCCAAGTTACTTCTTCTATGTCGATGATGACACGACCTGCTGGGAGTTGTTGAGTTTAGTAACCGCTATGTTGTCCATGTCTGCGGTGCCTTCCGACGTGGCCAAACGAGCTAGAGCATCTGCCTGTGTGTTTTCTGTGCGAGGTATCAACTCTATTTGCACTTCCTCAACCTTTTCAACGAGGTTTTTTGCTATCTGTTGGTACTTCATCATCTGTTCACCCCGTGCCTCGTACTCTCCTGACATCTGGCACACGATCAGCTGGGAATCGTTGTACACTTTCAACTTTTGTACACCGATACCATTGCCATTTATTAAGGCTTCATACTCTGCTTCATTGTTGGTGGCATGAAAATCAAAACTTACAGCCGTGGTGAAGGATTGTTGTTCGGGACTGATTAGGACCACTCCAGCCCCAGATCGAGTGCTCGTCGAGGAGCCGTTGACATGTAAGGTCCAGGGGACATCGGTCGCTTCCGGTGTTTTTTCTGGAAAGGTGAGCTAGGTGAGGAAATCGGCGAGGACCTGAGCTTTGATCGCTGTTCGGGGTGCGAAGGTGATCCCAAATTGTCCTAATTCGATGGACCATTTCAACAATCTTCCGGCTGTATCAGGTCGGTGTAACACCTGTCTTAGTGGCATGGTAGTCAAGACTTCTATTTGGTGATTGAAGAAATATTGTCGCAACTTTCAGACACTCATAATTAAGGCGTAAATGAGCTTTTCGAGCGGCAGGTACTTGAGCTCGGCATCATTCAGAGTCTGGCTGATGAAGTATATAGGCAAATGGTACTGACCTTCTGCTCGCACTAACACTGCGCTGAGAGCGGATTCCAAGGCCGCGAGGTATAGAAATAACTTCTCGTCTGGTATGGGTTTCGCCAAGATTTGAGGGTCGGAGAGGTATACCTTGAGCTTTAGAAATGCGGCTTGGCATTGCGGGGTCCATGATAACTTCCCCTTTTTCATGGCTTCGAAAAAAGGCTTGCACTTATCCCCCATTCTGGATACGAATCTGTTGAGAGCCGCGAGGCAACCGGTCAATCTTTGGACTTCTTTCACGTTGCGAGGTGGTTTCATGTCCATGATGGCTTTGATATTTGTGGGGTTAGCTTCGATACCTTGCTGACTGATGATATGGCCCAGGAACTTTCCCGAACCAACTCCAAAACTGCACTTCTTGGGGTTCAATCGCATGTTGTATTTTCTCAAGATGTCAAAGGTTCGGGCGAGGTGGCTCAGATGGTCCTCCTTCTTTTCGCTTTTTACCACAATGTCGTCGATGTATACCTCCATGGTCTTTCCAATCTCGTTGGCAAACATTCGATTTACCAAACGCTGGTAGGTTGCCCCTGCGTTCTTTAATCCAAATGGCATCCTCTTCCAACAATACACGTTTCTCTGTCAGAAAAGATGTGTGTTGTTGCTCATCTTTATCCATGGCAATCTGGTGATACCCGACGAATGCATCCATGAATGTCATCATCTCGTGCCCAGCGGTGCTATCTACGAGGTGATCGATGTGCGGCATCGAAAAGTAATCTTTTGGGCAAGCCTCATTGAGGTCGGTGAAATCGATGCATAGCCGCCAAGAGTTGTTTGCCTTTTTTACTAGCACTGCATTTGCCACCCACTGCGGCTGATTTACTTGCTCGATCAACTTGTTATCTAGCAGTTTCTTTACTTCCTCGGCCAGGGCTGCGTATTTTTCCAGACCAAACTTCCTTCTTTTCTGAGACACGGGCTTCTTTGTCGGGTCGATGTTCAGCTTGTGGCATGCGATCTCGGGGTCGATACCGACCATGTCCTCATGTGACCATGCGAATACGTCTAAATTCTGCTTGAGAAAATCTATCAACTGATCTCGTAGGTCACTGGGAATTCGTGTCCCGATAGTCACGCTCAGTTCCTGTCGATCGAGGTCGACTGGGATTATTTCGAGCTCTTCGATAGGGGTCGCTCGCTGATCACTTCTTTCCATTCTCAGATCAAGGTTGGATTCTCGTTGTTCGGAGTCAACCTCTATTGGTTCGAAACCAAGGCGAGGTTCCAAATCTGGTAACTCTTGTGTAGGTTTTTCTTCAGCGGCGACGCCAACTTCCATCTGTGTTACATTTATTTCTATCACATTATCCATCTCCATTTTATCATTTTCTTTCTCTTTCCGGGGTGGAGTTTGGCTCGTACAACTTAGCCCCACCTCTGGTTTTCTACCAAAATAAAAAACAGAATTTAAATCGACACAAGTTTAAGTTAAATATTTTCTTGCCGCAATCTGGTCACCTTTGATGGTGTCAATCTTCCCATCGGATCCGGGAAACTTAATACAATAGAAGTAGGACGAGGCGGCAGCCCCGAACTCATGTTCGAAAGGCCTGCCGAAGAAAGCATTGAAATTTGATGGGGCATCGATGATTATAAAGTCTAGCTGCCTTGTTGTCTTCACTTCGATGTCCAAGGTTGATGTGATCTCTACAGACAAGTGGATCATTCCATAAGCCTCAACAGGTTGGTTTCCGAATCCTCGAATCCCGACCTCGCAGGGCTCAACGTAAGAGTGGAAATCACCGAGCAGGTCCAGAGTCTTTTTGAAAAGGATATTGCAGAAAGCCCTATTATCAATCATTATGCGATGAACTAGAGCCCCCATTATTCTGGCCGAGATCACGAGTAGTCCCAGTTTGGAAACACCACTTCGTCTTTGTCCTCCTCGGTGAAAGTGAGTTGCTTCTGATTCGGGGCGATGGTGTTGACCGGAAGGCAACTTAGCACAACATTGTCGAGAGCTCGCATCTCGGCCTTTTGTCATCGGTTAGATAGGGAGGTCGCAGGGAGGAAACCCCCAAGGGTCCCCCTAGTAGGGCAGATCATGTGGATGACCCTGTTCTCCGCTCCCGCCTGGATTTATGGACCACCGCTTTCCTTGGTCGTATTTCCACGGTGGTGGTGCTTGTTGTCGGTTTTGCTGATGTTTTGGCTTGACGAAGTTCTCTAACTTCCCTTCCTCGTACAATCTCCAGAGCTCCCTTTGCAGGTCGTGACAATGTTCGGTGGCATGTCCAATGAAGTTATGGTAATCGCAAAATTTCCTCGGGTTGAGTTTGGAAGGGTCCTGGTACATCTGTTTGGGTGGTGGGATATGTTGCTTGCCTCTGATCGCCTGAAAAACCCGAGCTGCATTCATGGTTAACTTCTCCAGGAGTTTTCCCTCCAGAGGGTTATCAATTGGCTTGAAGGCTCCCGAGGCTCGCAGTTAAACCCGGTCTCTTATGAGGTTTCTCGATTTTGGATCGGGCTTTTGACTTACCTTCACCACGTTTGGTTTGGTCACCGCCGCCCAATCTCGAGGCGATATCTCTAAGACTAGTGATCATAATCCTGCCCGTGATCGGCAAAATCAGTAGCTGATGGATAATCCTTGTTCATCATTTTCCAAAGTTTCGTTCCCTTCTTCAGCCCATGCACTATCCCCAATACTTTGGCTTCGTCGCCCAGCGGCTCGCCTTTCATAATGAGTTGGTCTATTTGATCAATATATGCTCGGTCTGACTCCTCCTCGAACTGATAGATGTTTGTCAAGCGCTGCTTTGTTCCCTTGTGCGGGGTCAACGAGGCGAAGTGAGTGAGGAACAATTGAGTCATCTGGTGGAAAGATTCTATGGATGTTGGGGGTAAGGTGTTGAACCACGTGAGTTTGGTCGCCAGAGTGAGCCGAAAATCTGCGATGAGTGGCATCGATCGCGCCCCATGGAGTTCATGTAGGATGTGTATTTGCTCACGTGATTTATCTGCCGGTGTTGCCGCTTGTATTGGGTGATGGAGTTGACATTGATCTTGATTTGACAGAGGAAGCGAGCATGACCGTGGGTGATAACGGTGAGACAGAATCTTAATTGGTGAGAGAGGTACTCCCCCTTTGTTTGCTAATTGTTCTTGGAGATCTTTGATATTCTGAAGGATGGTGGCCATTTGCGGAGACTTCGTTACATCTGCGACCTCGCCGTTGGGCGGTAAGGTTTCTTTTTTTGTCGGCGAGGTGAGGGAGTTCGGGCGATGTCGATATGGTGAAGGAGTCCTTTCGTCTGCGGGTGAGGGACGTTCGCTTCGAGTCGCCAGCGGGCACTTTCGTTTCTGGGTCGCCTTGGGCCACCGATCGAAATGATCTTTCGGTTCGGCCCGATCGCGATAATGTCGCCTGGGCTGATTTCGGTAAGTCCAGCGACCTCGATGCGGACCGCTATTGAAACCTTCTGAGAATAAACGTTTGTGGATGGGGTTCGGCCCTTCGCTCGGATTACGCCGATAGACTGGAGTGCATTATTGTCCCCGAGAGTTGGCTTCTGGCTTCTCTCGGGTGTAGGTCCCTCTGGCGAGGTTCTCTCGCGGCCGAGATCCTCCATGGCGGAGTCCTCGTAGTTAGCTCTCTTCAGATGCAGCCTCTTGCATTGAGACTCACCATGCGGCCTTTCCCTTTCTTTGGGCCTTCCGGTTCGAGGTTGTGGCGCAGTCGTCATCTGGATCCAGATTTGGCTTCTTTAGCCGAACTCGCGATAGCTTCATCGATTTCCCGGGTGCGGATCTGGCTGAGCTTTTGAGAAATCCATGAGGTGGGTCCCCGACCTTGCGGTTGCTAACGTAGACAGCTTAGCCCCTCCGAGCGACATGAAGCCGAAACGACTCTTCTCTTGGTGATGAGAGTTGCTTGAGACATGGTTGAGTGATTTTTTGAGATATTTGGATATATGAGACGGGTTTGTATCGAAGATTCGTGAGGAATACTCCAATGAGAAAACACTAAGAATTTAGCTCGATATTTCTTAAAGAGTACCCTCCTTCTAGCGCCAATTGTTGTGTACTAAAATATGAGGATTATGGTTTAAGATGTGGCTTGATGATCTTAGTGACACAAACAATAAATGTGTAAAGTGGATTGTATTTATGTTATGTGATTGCTTGAGAGAATAAGAGTTTGAGCAATAAACTTGCAAGAGGTTGGGTATGGTATTAATTTCTCTCCCATTTTTCTTGGTCATAAATGACCCATATTTATAGTTTTTTGGAGAGTGGAGCTCACTCTCCCGGATACAAGTACAAGGGACCGAAAGTGGCTCTGCAAAACATTAATGCTACAAGATTGATGTGACTCAGGTCGGAGGTCGCTGGGACGTCGCCCGAGACAAATCCGGATAATCAGGGATTTAGCCGTTTAACTACTTCTAGCTACTCATCATTACCGTCCTTTACTGACACATATCTGATTAGGGTCATTCTTAGGTAAGGTCCCTGGCGCTGCTCGCCTGTCACGTGTCCAATCACAATTAATGCTCCGTACTTGTGTCAGAAAGCGATCAACGAGGTGCATCAAGGTCGCATGCTCGTGCCTGAGGTGCCTTTGCTTCCATCTTTATGGCGAGGTGTTATACTTGCGCAAGACTTGGTCCGGACCTCTTCTACTCCTCGCTAGGTCGGGCCCGACCTCGCGCTATAGGCCCACAACATTAATATATAAATATAAAAAAAAATTAAAAATCACGAAATGTGGTTTTGACTTTGCTTGCTTAACTCTATTTTCATAAGTAGGAAAAATTAACTCCAAAAATTAAATACTCCCTCCGTCTCAGATCTGTTTTCACAATTACTTTTTGCACGCATTTTTACGAGCAAATTTTGTATTAATAATTGAAATGATAAAATGACTATTTTTATTTCCATCTATTATACCCCTCTTTAAAAGTCACTTTATCATTTCAATTATTAATACAAAACACGCTTGCAAAAACGTCTGCAAAAAGTAACTGTGATAGAGTGTCTTTTGGATGAGGCTATTGTAGTCTTTTCTACTTTATTATTAAAGTAGATGACTTTTTATGGGTAAAATTAATGGCATGAGATGTAATTTTAAGATGCTGAGAGGGTATAGTTGAAAAGAGTATAATTACTTTATTGCCTTTAATGGAAATGGATAAATAAGTTTGGAACTGACCTTTTGGGGAAAAAGGGTAAATAACTTTGGGAAGGAGGTAGTAGTATTTATTATCTGTTGAAAACTTATTTTTGATGTATATTTCTTTGAGCTGGTATGTTGTAAAACTTGATCACCGTGAAACATATTCTTTTTTTACAGGCATGACCCTTCAGTTATCAAGATTAATATCATTTTATAATATAAATCACACCAGTTATCACTACAAATACCTCTGCTGTAATATAAGTTGCATCCTTCAAGTAATATCCTTAATAGTAAAAAGTCAAATCCTTCAATTATTACAACTAATATCATTTAGTAATATAAATCACACTGATTAACTAGTTTCACAAATTTTTGAGTGAAATTTGTTCACCCTATACTTTGACTATTTTTTTTGTTGGGTTTACGAAATCATGACATCATTAGGAGTGGACAAATACACATATCCAAACCAAGCCATTGCTCGATGAGGGGCACCTATTTACAATGACTAAGTTTTGAATAAGCCGATTTATAAACTAGCACAAATTAATATATATTTTTTAAAAAATATTAAAGTATTATTTTCAATTTAGGTTTCATTTAATCTGAAGACAGTATCACGCAAAATCCACTTCTAAAATAATTTACAAGCAAAAACATGAAATGTGATATAAGATAATAAAGCTAGTTTATCTCGATTGATAACAAGGGATAAAAAATAGTTCCATTCAAATTTCATTTTTTGTTATTCTTGATATAATTTTCCTCCAGCCCAAAAGTCCTTATTCTCATTTACCATTTTGATTGGATTATCGATACCACCTCTCATGTGGTATTTCTAATACCAAAAAAAACATTTGTTCACATGTTATAATGCATCTCAACAAACATGAAAAAATATATATATATATATCACTCATTCAAATCAAATGTGTTAGATTTCATTTCCTTCCAAATTAATATCCCTAAACAAGTGGGGTCTTAGTGGTGAAGTAGTCCTTTACACCAAACAATGCTAGTTTGTATGTAATAATTCAGTTACATTCCTCTGTATGATTTTTTATGTTCCAATATGTCCACCTCTTGAATCTTTAACTCATGAATTAAAGATTATGATGGTCCTTATGATATGGAACAAAAAAATAGCACAAATGATATCATTCGATGAAAATTATGAAAGAAAGATGGATTACAAAACAGAGAGAATTGAGAGACAATTCATATGTAAATGACGTATTTTAAGTTAGTAAATGTGTGGGTTAGAACAAGGGAGGGGGGATTGGAAGTCACCGTACAATTTTAGTTTTACCTTCAAATTCATCTGCAAACCCCCCAACGCATCCCCCCTTGACAACAACTACCATTTCTGTCTTTCCAAAAATATGACCGTTTGCGGCAACTGAGCCCGTTCATCACGTCGAATCTGTTTTAGCCTGTCGCACGCCAAAAATTAAAATAAAAAAATAATAGATAAATATTTTTTTGACAATTTGATACGAAAACTATACTTGTCCGCACCTATCAAACTTTTCGAGGAAAATGAGCTCAACTTCTCTACGGAGATTTTCCATATCCACAGCATACTCGTTAGAATCATCATCATGAATCAGTTGTTGCAGGTGTTTCTTCATTCTCTTCAATTCCACATCCATTTCACATGTGTCCTTGAAAACAAGAGCATTCGCGGATCTCAGCATTAATAAATTCTTCACCGCATATAGGGCCTGCAAAACTTAAAGCAAAATATCTACATGAGTGAGTATCCAAGCCACTATACATACACACAAATAGAGAGAGAGACCTTTTCCTGGAGATCTAGATCTGGAGACGCCATTAGACCAACCACAGATTTCAACAATATTTGATTGCTGAAGAAAGGCAACTGTTTCACATCATTTCTTCTCTCCAATTGACACTCAACAAGATCAGCCAACAGATATACGGATTTCCGACGTAATCTGATATCAACACTAGTGTTGCTTAGTATTTTCTGCAAGACAACACAAAAGTAGTAAAATCGCAACTCAAAACTGCTATATAATGCTTCAATATTCATCAAATTACCTCAAGCATCAATTCTCCAGCTTCCTTGTAGAATAAATGTTGCCCCTCCCGATTATTTCTTATCAAGGCTGAAATAGCATATAATGCTTCTGTGGCTTCGTCAACGAATTCAGAGTGTACCATTTCCATCAACTTTGCCAGTGTCCCAAGCTCCAAAATCTGATATCAACAAATTTTAATATGCATTTTAAATATATGATTGAAATTCTGGAGGAAAAATTGAAGATCCAAAAACAAATGCTTCACCTGGAAATTGAACGGGAAAATTAATAACAAACCTGGTTCTGAACAAGTGGATTATTCTGGCTGGCTTTCCCAAGAATCCATGCAGAAATAGTTCTTATTTCTGGATTTGGATAATTAAGTTCCTTTATGACAGCAGTGAGTCCCCCAAGTTTGTGCAAATCTGGCAGTAAAACAAGTTCTTTATGGCGAATTTTTGCACAAAATAGTTATGCTTTACTTCCAGTTGTTACTTCTAAAAATAATTACAGAAGAAAAGAATCGGAAATGGAAAAATGATCAGATCACCAATGATCTTAAGAAATTGTAATACTTATGCCCCCAAAAAGATACCATCTCATTTTAAGGAGTGATTTAGGACCACTAATTTACAATAGCGGAGAATTTATGAAGATTCTTGAGGTCTCACTTCTTCAACACCATCTAAAGCGTTATATCGTGTCAAATAAGACATAAATTTGGCAAGCTTAGAACTAAATTCTAGCAATAGAGATAATGTTATACACTCGAGAGAAAAATGTACCTGCAACTTTACCTGATAAAACAAAGACGTAAAAAAGTCGGTGAACTTGATTAAAAAATATTTTGTCCTAGCACCCAAAATAGTCATTTTTCTTAATTATTCTTCTTGGTCTTCCCCTATTCTGTAATTTTTAGATTAATTTGTATCTATGCAAGCCAGGTTTCTTCGCCATCTTAGAAAATCACATGTCCTTTTCTTTTTCTCAATAATAGGCATGTAGTCCTCCACAGCTTGTCATAAGAAGTCTAACTCTTCAAGTCCTTATTACAATTGCCAGAGGAGAGATAGTGATGCAAGTTTTAGGTTTCACTATATGGATGATAGTCCTAGGTTGCGCTTTATTTACTGAATGTTTCTTTATATCCATATAGAACACTAGATACTTGCAATAATTAGTTTTCAGCGACTTGTTAGTTAAAATCAAAGTGGTTAGTAGTGCATATTTGTTCTAAGTTACATTCATTTTAACCACAGAAAGTATCGATTATTCTCAAACCAGCATTCTAACATCAATATCAAGCGAATTCATATAATGTAAGTACACTAATTTTCTTGATGTTGTATTAGCCCCTCAGCACAAAAAAAAAATCAGTAATTATCTACCACAGTACCAAAACGGCAATTTAATGTCTTCCTAGGCTTTATAAACTTCTCTTTGATACAAATATACAAACAATGTGAATTCAGAAAACCTCAGCTTAACAGAATATTTTTAATGATATGAATGGTCTTTTAAAATTAACAAAATGCATAGCGGTGATGATTCTCTAGATATATCAATGGCTGAAGAACTAGAAATACCATTTGCATTGTCTACTGGCTCAACAAGTATCAGAAGTTCCTGAAGCGCACGATGGCGATCATCCAAAGATAGAGAAGAGTTGTTTAAATCATCTATTGCAATTTTTTGCATCTGAAGGCGTCTTTAATTTCTCCATTAATTCCTGTTTCAGAATGCAAAAAGCAACAGCATTAGATCTGCGGAATAAAAAATCAGAACACAGGATATGATCCGTCTTAATAATATGGGGTTCTAGGGCATATGCCTCTTCAAATGCAATTAGAGGCACAATATTCAAAGAATAAGCTACACGTCCTAGCCCTTCAGTGATGAGTTAAATGAGTTAGGGTTGTTATACGCACAATAAACATATTAATATGATCCTGTAAAGGGTTATTACAATGGAAAACTGGAATTAGAGAACATTTAAGCTCCAAAATGAAACTACTGCAGGATACCTGGGTAAAAAGCTCTGGTGAAACTTGCATTGAAAACTATAACCAAAGAATATACTCATACATGACTAGAAGAGAAACTATACACCATACTTTTATTTCCATCTGGCGTTCCTTCAGCTCTTCCGGAGACAGGCGCTGGATGTCTAATGCAGCTTCTTTTAACTTTTCTGGATCTGAATGGCCTACATCAATTTAAAAAAGCAAGAAAACATTCTTATTTATCAAGTAATAACAGTTCAAACTCTCTCTGCCTACCACAAAGTTGAATAGAAATCTAGAACAGCAATCTATTTCACCAATATGCATTCGTTAAATTCATAGTGTAATTCACGCAACAGTCCTTTTTTTTCTGCATTCAACTGAAAATCTCAGAAGTTATCTAGTTAGGTAATAGTCCAGCAAAATCCAGTAAACGGCATCATTTGTAAAGTCAAATTATCCCAGCAGATTCCTGATTCCACATTCAGAACATAAGAAGATCAAATGAAGCACAGATATTGGCTATGTCCAATATAAACATTCATGTAACTTAGCTATCAGAAAATGACCCCACAAGACCAGAGCAGTTCAAAAACAACCACTTAGGGCAGCTGAAACTAGCTTTAGAATTTTGATTTTGTCTTGTGTATGTGTGTGATTATAAAAGCACCGAATAGTACAAAGCAAACCTTAAAATAAGTAAAGAGCACAACCAATTCGAGCTAAACCTACCATTTTAAATTGATTTTCGCGAAAGCATGATAAAATTACACTGTAAAACATCAAAGAAGACTGCTAAAATCCAAACAAATAAATTCTTTAAGAAATAGAGACAACTTCACGCGATATAAATCAGAGACGAAGAAATTACCAATAGTCCACTGTAGCATTCCTTCTAATGAAGAGAAGCCCCCGTCCAATTGTCGTTCATCCTCCTCCTGAACAGTACGGTCACTTAAATCAGCACCGGCTTCAGTTTTCAAACCCAAGAGATCTCCCTCCTCTTTTGCGGTGGACCAAAATGACCCTGCAGACGTCGACTTATTTACGCGCTCACCATTAACCACCGCCGCGAGTACCACCAGCAACGCCACCGCCGCCGTTGAGATTGAATTGGTTCATCGCCCCATCTCCCCTAATCTGTCTTCTTCAATTAGACAAAAATTCTAACACATATACTCCAAATCTTGGATACAGGTAGAATAAACAAAAAAACTCGTAACACAGTTAATAGTTAATACACACATCCCTTTTCTATCTTCATCAATTCAACAGCATAAAAGGTTCAAGTTTTAAAGCACAATAACCAATTACTTCATTCTAAAAACTCGTAATCATTTTACCAATATTCTCTTCCAATAAACTACATTCATTTTATCAGCGAGAAACCATTATATATTCCAAATTTTCTTCCCAACAGAAAAGTCATCTAAAACATCAAAAAACTCAGCAACCCATGAGTGCATAAAATAAAATTACCATCAACGGAAGCAGAAATCTGCATCATCCATTAATATTTGTCATACACTCAGAACTTCAGCTTCATACGGTCTACAATGTCCTCTAAAGTCATTTCCAAGGCCTTCCTTGTGCATTTCATCTAAAACTTTAATAGAGTATTCTTCCACATTGCCCTGCTGTATGAGACTACTGAGAAACGAAGAATATGTTCTGACTGAAGGAGCAATCCCTTCCTTTATCATTCTCCCCAAAAGCTTAAGGGCTTCCTTAGTGCTACCATTTTTACAACATCCATTAATCAAAGTGTTATAAGAGATGATATTCGGAACTACACCTTTGGACTGAAGTTTATGGAAAAGTCCAAGTGCACGGGCAAGGTTTCCCGATTTACATAAGCCATCCATAAGAGAATTATAGGTCACTATATTTACAGAAAGACCCTTCTTGAGCATTTCATCCCGTAAGAGAAAAGCTTCATCAACAGCACCAGAAACCGAGGTACCATGGATAAGGGCGGTGTATGTAAATTCATCTGGAATGAAACCTCTTTGAGACAAATCATTGATATTTTTTCTTGCATCATCGGTCTTCCCGCATTTACACAGGCCAGATATAACTACATTATATAAAATGTGGTTGGGAGTGATATATCTTTCATCAAGGGAACTTGCAATTTTCTGTGTTTGTGTCGGAATATAGTTGAAGTTAAAAGAATTGTAGAACTGTTTAAGGTTTGGAACAACGTCTAAATCTACCACTTTCTGAAGTAACATATTTGCATCATCACTCCGACCAAGTTTGTTTAATCCAGTGATGATTGTGCTACATAAGTACACATTTGGTGCAATTCCTTTTCCTATCATCTCAAAATACGCATCAAAAGCTTTCTTCAGGTTTCCTTCTTTCAACCAACCACTGATAAGTCCATAGGTAATTATATTAGGGTTTAGTCCTTTCGCATAAACCTCAGATACCAAATCTGGAACTTTATTTGATTTCTCTGCTCGAAACAATCCACTAATAAGTGAATTATACATTTCAATGGAACCAGGAACCCCCTTTCTATCCATGATAACTTTAATATGCAAAGCTCTGTCAACATCCCCAATTCTACAGTAGCCATCAATCAAGGTTCGGTTAGTAACTTCATCTGGTGAACAACCCGATTCCATCATCTTATCAAGAACTTTCTCTGCTTCAATCATCTTTCCCATCTTACATAATCCATCGATCATTGTGTTCCATAGAATGGTACTTCTAGTATAACCTCTTGCTAGAATATCCTTCCACAGAATCAAAGCCAAATCGCACTTTCCATTTCTGAAAAGCCCATGGAGAAGGGTACTAAATCCAACCTCATCAGGAACAAAACCTTTCTTCAGCATTATCTTCCAAAGGCTCAAAGCATCATCAATATCACCATGCTGAAATAAACCTTTTAATAGTGTATTATAACTTATATTTGTTGGATATATACCATCACTAGTCATTTGATGACAGAGCTTAAGAGCATCATCAACCATTCCTCTTTTGCAATATCCATCCAATAATGTATTGTAGCTATAACTATCGGGCTTGAATTTCCATTCCGTCATACTCGTTATAACTTGCTCTGCTTCAGAAAGTTTATCAAGTTTACAATACCCATTAATCAAAGAATTGAAAACAAACATATTCATTCCCAATCCTAAACTCAGCATCTCATTCTTGATTCTCAGAGCATCATCCATTCTTCCATTACGACAATACCCATCAATCAACACTCCATACACCTTCTCATCCAATATCAACGTGCCTCCTTTGTCTTCCTTCATTCCTCTAAATACTCTATCAGCTTGATCCAATTCACCAATCTTACAAAAACCCTTAAGTAACAGAGTAAAAGTTGAAATCCCTCGTTGCCTCATCAACTCCAACACTTTCTCCACCCCCTCCATATTACCCTGCTCCACATACCCATTAACCAAACTATTATAACCAACGGTGTTCATCTCCAACCCCATTTTCTCCAAGCCTTCCACAAACTTCAATGCTTTTGAAACTCTGCCATCTTTACAATAAGCATCCACTATTATGGCACAAGTATACACATCCGGAGCAATTCCAACTCTGATAATTTGATCATAAACACAAAAAACCGTATGAAACTCCTTGTTTCTCACTAAACGACTTAACATACAGTTGCACGACCGCAAGCTAGGCAAGCGGCCACACTTAGGCATATTATCAAACACGTACAGGGCATTCTTCACTAACCCCTTTTCTGCATACGCTTTCAACATCATGTCAAAAACAGCAGCAGAAAACTTAAATTCCCTATACGTAGTAACTAATTCATCATGAATTAAGGAAACTGGAACGCGATTTCTCTCCGAGAGCTCCACAAGGCCGCGCAAATGCAACCGAGTTTCGTCGAACATTCGGGCATTGGATAAAATATGGACGATCTTGATGTAGGATATGAAGTGGGGTCTGAATTGATTCTGCTTTGAAGCTAAATTGAAGAAGTGAAGGGCGGAGGCAGGGTGAAGCTTGAGATTCTTGAGGACGTCGTTGAGAAGGTGGTCGGAGAAAGTGAAGTCGAGCGTTTTTAGGGCGTCGAAACGGCGGAGGATTAAGAGCCGGCTGATTTGGGCGGCGAGATTCACTATATCCACGGCGGCGCCGGTGAGGAATGTCGCTTCTTTGTTTCCCTCGTTTACTTATCTCTGTATGTATCGCTCCTTATTTTCCCTCGTTTCGTATTTTGAAAGAGTGCTACTAAACACACCCCAAAATCCTCTAAACACACCCCATAATTTTTAAGACAAAAATAAATATATATATATAGAATGATTAAGTTACCCTATATAAATATTGAGTATTATTTATCTTTTAAGTTTTATTTACTTGAATTTTAATCCTCTAAGTTTTTTATCACTTTGATTGGTCCTTTATTTTTTGTCCATCTAATTTTTTAAATTTTATACATGAAAAAATAATTGAAATTTTTGAAAAAATAAAATAAAATAATCAAATAAGCAAAAATCAAAAAAAAAAATCAGAAAAAAATTAAATTAAAATTTAAAAATATTATCAAAATTAACGAAATCTTAGAAAATAAGTAAGTTAAGAAAATTTAAAAAAAAATTAAAACTAAATAAAATAAATCTCCAAAATTAATTTAATTAAAAAAATTCAGATTTTATTTAGGTTTACTGATTTTTTTAATTTAATTATTTTTTAGATATAAATGTTTTTTTTTAAATATTTTACAGATTTTATTTAACTTTTCAGTTTTTTTAATTTAATTTTTTTTTAAAATTTATTTGATTTTTTTAATATTTTTATTTTGTATTTATCCTTTTTTATGATTTTGGAGTTTTTTTTTTAAATTAATTTTTTAAATTTATTTATGTTTGAAAAAAAATAGTTGATTTTTTTATAATATATTTCTGAATTTATATAAAATTCTAAGAATTTTTTTATAAAAAATTAATGAATACGAAAGAATCAAATGATTTTTTTTAGGAGAAATATTCATGAGAAAATGAAAGGTAGGAAAATGTTATTTTTCAATTTTGATAAATATAGGATATAATATGAAAGAAATGGGGTGTGTTTAGTAATACAATTTAATTTTTAAATTTTATTGGGGTGTGCTTAACAAATGGGGTGTGTTTAGAGAATTTTGGGGTGTGTTTAGTGGCACTCATTTTGAAATTAAGACAAAATAGATATGTTATTAATATTTAAAAATATATATTTATAAAATAATTATTCAAGATGAAGAAATATTAGAGTTAACTTTGACATAATATTAATTTTTTAAATAGAGTGATGTAACTTGTGTGTGGTTGATTCTCACTTGGGATATAGATGAATACAACACGTCATGTGTCTATACGAAATGTACTTTTGATAATGGAGTGATTTAATTTGTCACGTGATTTGATTCTCAATTGAGATATGCATGTGAGCAAATATAGTTTTAATAATGGAGGGATACAACTTGTCATGTGCTTTGATAATGGAGTCATGTAACTTGTCGTGTGGTTGATTCTCACTTGAGATATGGATAAATACAACCTATCATGGGGTCTATACGAAAGGTAAATCTAATAGTGGAGATACATGAAAATTACTAATAGAAAAATTACATCGAATTGATTTCATAATTAAAATAACTAATAAAGATTATATGAAATTAAATAAAATCACATAAATTAAAAAAGCTTACAAGACAAAAATAAAAAAAAGCACAAAGTAAAGTACATGAAAACAAATGAGATTGATTATTTGAATAATGCCGATAGATGGTCTTTCATCTCTTCTTGGCGGGTGATAAGTGATCTTTCGCCATTAATTAGGATAAAAAGAGAGAATTGCAGCTCCATTTTCTTCCTTTATTCTCTTTCTCTTCGTAAATTGATTCGTTCTCTAACCGCTTCAATTTTTAATTTCTATAGTAATTCTCATTGCACGAATTTGTTTAGAAGAAAAATAAATCAATATAAATTATATGTATTTATTCAAAATATAAAAGTTTGTATCTCATATTAAAAAATATTATATAGATATAAACAATTACAATAACACTTCAGCGCACCAATTGCACTATGCAACTGACACAATTTTGATTTACAAATTTTCTACCAAACAGTTTTTTTTTACAAACAACTTTTATTTATATAAACTAACTACAACTTTAATTTATATAAACTAATATTTTTTATATAAACAAATACTCTTTATTCATTTTGTTTACGCTCTATGACTATGACTCATAAAATGAGTTAAAATCGGATCAATTTACATGGCTGATGCGTGGAATTTTTAAAATAATTTAAATTATTACTTTTATTTTTACAATAATTAAATTATTATTTTGATATGACTAGATCATGCAAAAACTTCAAAAAATAAAATAAATTTAATAAAAAATTTATATATTAAAAGCTTGTCTCCAAATTTTAAAAGACAAAAAATTGTATAGATCTAGTTCATGCTATGAACTTGATTATTTAAGTATCACTATTACATACAAAAACTCTCACTGTTATGTATAAAAACTATCACTGTTATGAACAAAAATAATCACTGTTTAGAAAATATTTTATATTTTTAAATAGTGAAAGCTTTTGTGCATAACAATTATAATTTTTACACATAACAGTGATAGAGTTCATGTGTGAACCTGATTCACATAAGTGTTATTCATTCTAAAAAGTGAATAAAAACATTTACTTTAAAAGTTGTTGGATACAATTTTTCAACAAAAAAAATTGCCTCGACATAGCAGTGAAAACAAAATACTCCTAGTAGTGAAGTTTGTATGTAAAATTTCAATTACATTTATGTGTGTCATTTTTTATGTTCCAAATGTATTTCACCTTTTAAATTTTTAACACATGTAATCCAGATCGTTAGATATTTTTTAACATTTCACATGTCATACCACCAAAAATGAACACAGATGATACCATTTGTCCAAAATTATAAAAGAAAGGTGGATTATAAAATAGAAAGCAACAAAGAGAATGCATATATGAATGAGGTATTTCAAGTTAGTAGATATGTGGGTTATACAAGTGAGGGGGATTGGAGGTGAGCATACAATTTTAGTTCTAGTTATACCTTCAAATTCATCTGCCCTCATATTCTCATTCTATCAAACCCCCCAACGCATCCCCCCTTGACAACAACTACATTTTCTGTCTTCCCAAAAATATGACCAACGTGCAAATGAGGCTTTGAACAAGGTTTGCGGCAACTGAACCCGTTTATCACATCGAATCTGACTTAGCCTGTCGCACGTCAAAAATAAAACCAAAAACAAAAATTATTTTTTGATAATTTGGAACGAAAACTATATACTTGTCCTCACCTTATCAAGCTTTTCGAGGAAAATGAGCTCAACTTCTCTTCGGATATTTTCCATATCCAGAGCATACTCGCTAGTATCACCATCAAGAATCAATTGTTGCAGGTGTTTCTTCATTCTCCTCAATTCCACATCCAGTTCACATGTGTCCTTGAAAACAAGAGCATTCGCGGATCTCAGCATTAATAAATTCTTCACCGCATATAGTGCCTGCAAAACTTAAAGCAAAATATCTACATGAGTGAGTATCCAAGCCACTATACATACACACAAATAGAGAGAGAGAGAGACCTTTTCCTGGAGATCTAGATCTGGAGACGCCATTAGACCAACCACAGATTTCAACAATATTTGATTGCTGAAGAAAGGCAACTGTTCCACATCATTTCTTCTCTCCAATTGACACTCAACAAGATCAGCCAACAGACATACGGATTTCCGATGTAATCCGATATCAACACTAGTGTTGCTTAGTATTTTCTGCAAGACAACACAAAAGTAGTAAAATCGCAACTCAAAACTGCTATATAATGCTTCAATATTCATCAAATTACCTCAACCATCAATTCTCCAGCTTCCTTGTAGAATAAATGTTGCCCCTCCCGATTATTTCTTATCAAGGCTGAAATAGCATATAATGCTTTTGTGGCTTCTTCAATGAATTCAGAGTGTACCATTTCCATCAACTTTGCCAGTGTCCCAAGCTCCAAAATCTGATATCAACAAATTTTAATATGCATTTTAAATATATGATTGAAATTCTGGAGGAAAAATTGAAGATCCAAAAACAAATGCTACACCTTGAAATTGAAGGGGAAAATTAATAACAAACCTGGTTCTGAACAAGTGGATTATTCTGGCTGGCTTTCCCAAGAATCCATGCAGAAATAGTTCTTATTTCTGGATTTGGATAATTAAGTTCCTTTATGACAGCAGTGAGTCCCCCAAGTTTGTGCAAATCTGGCAGTAAAACAAGTTCTTTATGGCGAATTTTTGCACAAAATAGTTATGCTTTACTTCCAGTTGATACTTCTAAAAATAATTACAGAAGAAAAGAATCGGAAATGGAAAGATGATCGGATCACCAATGATCTTAAGAAATTGTAATACTTATGCCCCCAAAAAGATACCATCTCATTTTAAGGAGTGATTTAGGACCACTAATCTACAATTGCGGAGAATTTATGAAGATTCTTGAGGTCTCACTTCTTCAACACCATCTAAAGCGTTATATCGTGTCAAATAGGATATAAATTTGGCAAGGAGTATATACTTCAGGTTAAAAATTTCTACAATAATTCTTTATATATAGTTTCTTTAGCAAAAAGTCATGACTCATCTCTGCTACCTCCAATTATAGTTTCAGTTTTTTTAACAAAGAGATTTGTCAAGCTTAGAACTAAATTCTAGCAATAGAGATAATGTTATACACTCAAGAGAAAAATGTACCTGCAACTTTACCTGATAAAACAAAGACGTAAAAAGTCGGTAAACTTGATTAAAAAATATATTGTCCTAGCACCCAAAATAGTCATTTTTCTTAATTATTCTTCTTGGTCTTCCCTATTCTGTAATTTTTAGATTAATTTGTATCTATGCAAGCCAGGTTTCTTCGCCATCTTAGAAAATCACATGTCCTCCTTTTCTTTTTCTCAATAATAGGCATGTAGCCCCCCACAGCTTGTCATAAGAAGTCTAACTCTTCAAGTCCTTATTACAATTGCCAGAGGAGAGATAGTGATGCAAGTTTTAGGTTTCATTATAGTGATGATAGTCTTAGGTTGCGCTTTATGTACAGAATGTTTCTTTATATCCATATAGAATACTAGCTACTTGCAATAATTAGTTTTCAGCGGCTTGTTAGTTAAAATCAAAGTGGTTAGTAGTGCATATTTGTTCTAAAATACATTCATTTTAACCATAGAAAGTATCGATTATTCTCAAACCAGCATTCTAACATCAATATCAAGCCAATTCATATAATGTAAGTACACTAATTTTCTTGATGTTGTATTAGTCCCTCAGCACAATTAAAAAATCAGTAATTACCTACAACAGTACCAATACGGCAATTTAATGTCTTCCTAGGCTTTATAAACTTCTCTTTGATACCAAATATACAAACAATGTGAATTCAGAAAACCTCAGCTTAACACAATATTTTTAATGATATGAACGGTCTCTTAAAATTATCAAAATGCATAATGGTGATGATTCTATAGATATATCAGTGGCTGAAGAACTAGACATACCATTTGCATTGTCTATTGGCTCAACAAGTATCAGAAGTTCCTGAAGCGCACGATGGCGATCCTCCAAAGATAGAGACGAGTTGTTTAAATCATATATTGCAATTTTCATCATTTTTGCATCTGAAGGCGTCTTTAATTTCTCCATTAATTCCTGTTTCAAAATGCAAAAGGCAACAGCATTAGATCTGCGGAATAAAAAATCAGAACATAGGATATGATCGGTCATTACTAAAAACCCAACGCATAGGATATGATCAGTCTTAATAATGGGGTTCTAGGGCATATGCCAATGCAATTAGAGGCACGATATTCACAGAATAAGCTACATGTCCTAGTCCTTCAGTGATGAGTTATATGAGTTAGGGTTGTTATACGCACAATAAACATATTAATATAATCCTGTAAAGGGTTCTTACAATGGAAAACTGGAATTAGAGAACATTTATGCTCCAAAATGAATTTACCACAGGATATCTGGGTAAAAAGCTCTGGTGAAACTTGCATTAAAAACTATAACCAAAGAATATACTCATACATGACTAGAAGAGAAACTATACACCATACTTTTATTTCCATCTGGCGTTCCTTCAGCTCTTCCGGAGACAGGCGCTGGATGTCTAATGCAGCTTCTTTTAACTTTTCTGGATCTGAATGGCCTACATCAATTTAAAAAAGCAAGAAAACATTCATATTTATCAAGTAATAACAGTTCAAACTCTCTCTGCCTACCACAAAGTTGAATAGAAATCTAGAACAGCAATCTATTTCACCAATATGCTTCATTACCGCATCATTCGTTAAATTCATAGTGTAATTCACGCAACAGTCTTTTTTTTTTTTTTTTTCTGCATTCAACTGAAAATCTCAGAAGTTATCTAGTTATGTAATAGTCCAGCAAAATCCAGTAAACAGCATTATTTGTAAAGTCAAAGTATCCCAGCAGATTCCTGATCCCACATTCAGAACATAAGAAGATCAAATGAAGCACAGATGTTGGCTATGTCCAATATAAACATTCCTGTAACTTAGCTATTAGAATATGATCCCACAAGACCAGAGCATCTATAAAGTTCAAAAACAATCACTTAGGGCAGCTAAAACTAGCTTTACACTTTTGATTTTGTATGTGGAATAGTAGCAAAGCAAACCGTAAAATAAGTAAATAGCACAACCAATTCGAGCTAAACCTACCATTTTAAATTGATTTTCGCAAAAGCGTGATAAAATTACACCGTAAAACATCAAAGAAGACTGCTTAAATCCAAACAAATAAATTCTGTAAGAAATAGAGACGATTTCACGCGACTTAAATCCAACCAAATAAATTCTGTAAGAAATAGAGACAACTTCACGCGATATAAATCAGAGACGAAGAAATTACCAATAGTCCACTGTAGCATTCCTTCTAATGAAGAGAAGCCCCCGTCCAATTGTCGTTCTTCCTCCTCCTGAACAGTACGGTCACTTAAATCAGCACCGGCTTCAGTTTTCAATCCAAAGAGATCTCCCTCCTCTTTTGCGGTGGACCAAAATGACCCTGCCGACGTCGACTTATTTACGCGCTCACCATTAACCACCGCCGCCGTTGAGGTTGAATTGGTTCGTCGCCCCATCTCCGCTAATCTGTTGTCTTCCATTACAAGAAATTAACTATGGACGGACTCGTATTTTGCGTCTAATTCAGAAATTGTTTCTTCAGTTAACTGAAAAGTGACAAATATTTACTAACTAGGCTAGTTCCTCCCCAAATAAATAAAAAAAGAGTATAATTTATGTGCACCAATTACATTGAATTTAATTTTAATTTGAATGAATAATTTACACCCTAAACATAAATTGTGAACCCTAAATCATGACATAATCGGGTTGGGTGAACTATGAACCACTCGGGCCGAATGAATCATGAACCACTCGGACCGAGTGAAAAAAAAACCCGAACTCATAAAAAAAAATAAAAAAACTGAATTGAAATCCAATTGCACCAAATCAATTTGGTGCAAATGGTGCACGAGAGAATTTGCCATAAAAAAAATTTTAACCCCACAAATAAATAATTAAAAAAATTACTACTAACTTAAGAAAAAAATAATATATATATATAGCAAAAAATTATATGAGAATGAGACGGTTCCATACCTAACACGACTAAAATCGTCTCATACAAGACTCTGCCATAAAAATAAATGAATAAAGAGTGGGTCTCATCTCATGTGCATCCAGGTCTATCGTGCACTCATAATGCATTATATAACCATGTAACTTGTTATACTGAAAGTTGCAACTTGTTTACACTGAACAATGCATCTTTAATAGTAAATAAGTTGCATATTTTAATATAACAAGTTACATGATTTTAAAATGCGCTATGAGTGTACGGTGCACCTGAATGCATAAAATACTTAGCCATGAAGAAATTTATATTCATCATTTCCTTAAGGTCACTGAACTCGTCCCACATGAGACAAGTCATGATTTTTCATAAGTGTCGCCTCGTGAACCCGTTTTCGAGCCCGTCATACATATATATATATTACTCTCTCCGTCCAGAGATAGGTCACTTACAATATTTAATATATCATTAATATTTTATTTTCACATTTTTGCCCCAATTTAATGTATCTTGTTTTTTTCAAATCAATATATAGGTACTTAATAAGGCCAAAATAGGAAAACATGCAAAAATTTAATGATGTAAATATAATAACTTTTATTTCTTAATCTACTAGTATAAAACCCGCGTATTACGCGGAATTTTAAATCCAATATATAAATATTCATATATTGATCATAACACTTATTATATTTTATGTTGAAATTAATGTGTTTGAATTTTAAATATTTTAATGAAAATTGTTATAACATATGTCATTCATGATATTTTATAAATAGTCATTTAATTAAAGTGTAATAAAATTATTTTTTCAATGGTTATTATGATAGTCATACAATAAAATATTTGTTTAGAAGGTAAATAGATTAATTAAAATTTGTTTTTAATATTTTCAGTACATATAGCCAGTCAAATATAAAAACAACCATATATTGCACCGACAATCTAGCCAATTAATTGAAAATTTTGGATAATTAATAAAATTTTAAAAATATTAACTTCATTATATGAATTTGTCATTCAAAATTGAGAAACACTCCTTTAAACCAGGTTTGTATATGAATTATATCACTGTTATGCATAGAAATTATCATTGTTTAAATAACAAAATATTTTTAAAAAGTGATATTTATGCATAAAAAAAGATAGAGCTAGTGTATAACAGTGATAGTGTGTATACATAACACTAATATTGAAGACTAAGAGTTTATGATGAATTCGGGTGCACATAAGTTTTTATCTTCGAAATTAACAAATTAATTTATATATTTATGAATTTTAATTTTTGATGCGCTCAGCGAAAGTTTTTATGATTTAATAAGTCTGTCTAAGTTTTCAGAACTTTGAAAATAATATTTAAAAAAAATTAGTCACTTAAATTATGTATGTATACATTAATTAAGAAAATAGATTCTATGAAATTCAACCATGTTTGATTAAAATAATTATAAAATATAAATCCTCTAAAAAAATAGTACATACTAAAGAAAATAAATGACAATAAAATTAGTATAATCTTCCAAATATAACATTTTTCATTTGTTTGATTTTAAATTTTTTTAGTCAATACTCATTATCTTGTTTACACATCATCACATGTACTTTAAGTCAACCAATATTATTATGCCACATAATTCAATATATAGTGATATTAGATGAGACTCTCTAATAATGTGACACATCATCAAAATGAAGGAGGAGATGACACATCAGCATAAAAAACTCTCAATTAGTAATATAGGGGATGTGAAAATAACTATAAGTCTATCTTCGTGAAACGGATGGAGTAGTATTTTTTATGTATAAATATGTATTTTTTAAATATAAATTTATATTATTGCATATATATTTGTTTGTACATAAACTTGAAGTGGTTTTTTTAAATATTAAATATTATTTTAAATAAGTATAGGCTCTAATTTGAAATTTTTAATACTAAATCATACATATTTTGTATTTTAAAACTAATTTATATACTGTTGGTCCCGGTGCAAACGAGTCTTACACTTGTATGGGGGGGAATACACGTGTTCAGTGTTTTTTAAAACTTTTTTCTTCTTGAGGTCGGCTTTTGAGTCGATAATCCTCAAGATTAGGTTCTGAGAAGCCTGATCGCTCCGAGTCAAAGTCTCATCGAGACAGTGATCCCGAAATGCTTTTAGAAACCTCGATAATCCCAATCAATCCTCGAGTGTCGAGATCCCGAGTTGCTTGGATCGGATAACTAACTTCTTGAACCCTCGTAAGAATGCGTTCGGTTTGGTAACTATCTCGTTTCTAGCTACTCGGTTAAGTCTTGAATGGTTGACCCTTAGTTTATATACTGCTTTAAGCTTTCTTTGAAAAACCTTCCCTTTATGAAATAGTGATTAGGTTGCGTGATTCACTTATGCAACTTCAAATTGGATTGATTCCAACCTGAATATCGATTGAAAAGTATGCTTTCAAAATCAAGACAATGCAACAGATAAGCACGGATAAGGAAAACAATAAATAACACAACAATTATAGTGGTTCAGAGACTCAAGCTCCTACGTCCACTCTCCCGACTCTTGGAGAAATTCACTATCAACCGAGCTTTTACGACTACCTCGTAGTTTACTTACTCAACTTCGGCCCGAAGTTTTTCGACTACTCCACGTAGTTTACTTACTCAACCCGACCTTGAGCTTTTTCGACTACCTCAGTAGTTTACTTACTCAATCACACACAAGCTTTCGGACTACCCCTCAGAGCTTACTAACTTCTCCTCTAGAGTTTTACGATTACTCACGTGTTTACTAACTCTTTACAACTCTTCTCACCAACAAACACACTCCAACTACCTTCTCAAGGGTTTTGGGGGTTTCTCGATTGGTTTCCAACTAGGATGAGATATCCTTTACAATGAAGCATAATGCAAAGGGTTAGGATATCTCGACTAAGCTTTGGATATGACTATCAAGCTAGGCTTAGTTTAGTGAGCTCTCTTCAATATACAAGCACTTGGGAAATTCTAAGTTTTTCGAGTGCTTTCACTTTTGCAAGAATAAGTTTGAGCTCTTAAGTTGCGTATAAATTTCCCGTAACCTTACAATGTAGAGGGTCACCAGTATTTATAGGCGTACACCAAGGTCACTCTTGAAAACTATCCGTTGGAGAGACAGCTTCGTGAGTTCCCTCTTGTGGTGTGTGAAACGACTATATTTAGGGTTTGAAACTCCCTAACACTTTCTAGGCAATAACCTTTCATGTAGTCGGTCTTCACTTTTTGCAGTCTGGAACTTTTGTACATTTGACATCCTTTTCAGAGACCTGTCACTGTCAGTGTCAGTATGGTACAGTGTTGTCTTCCTCTTTTTGACTTTTGTCTCCAGTTAAAGGTAGACACCTTCAACGGCTCTTTTTTTGGTTACAAACTTCTGAGTTTGATATAACCTTAACAACACTTCTGACTTAGTTCCTTTTGTCTGCATTTGAATGTCTTGGCAAATATCTATTTTCTAAGGAATCGCGATCTTCTCAGTATTGCATCCTTCAGATAGATATATTCAGTGCCTCGGAACATTCAGGTTCATACTGAGCATTCAGTATATTACTGAGTCTTCAGTAATTACTGTGCCTCCAGTATTCTTGATCTTCAGTTTCTCAGTCTTCAGTCTTTGTGTCTTCAGGGTCTTCTGAGTCTTCAGGGTCTTCTGAATCTTTGTAGTTTATACTGACTGATGTGCTGAGTCTTCTCGCTGAGTCTTCAGTTACTCAGTATCCTACTGAGTCTTCAGTAACTATCCTGAACTATATCTGCTGACTATACATTCTGCAGATAACATCCTGACAATTCTAAAACTGAATCCTGACTCAACTATCAAGATCATTCTGAACATGTCATACTCAGGGGTTTTAGGATCTAATCAAAATCATAAACCTTTATTAAAATTCATCTCCCAACATATACAAGTGGGCGGGTTGGACCTAGTGGGTTCACGGGGCGGGGCGGGTCCTGAGATTGGCCAAACCCGTCCCAAACCGCACTGTTGTCATCCCTAGCTGATCTCATGTACACAGATAATTAATGTGGAATAGAACACTCTTACATATCAAGAGTATGCCTCATGTGAAACTTATTTACTGTGAAATTGAATATATATTTACATATATGACCCTTCAATTATCACGACTAATATCATTTTGTAATATAAGTCACACTTTTTAGTTATCACTACTAATACCACTGTTATAATATAAGTCACACTCTTCAGTGTTATGAGTAACACCTTTTATGTAGTAAAAAAACACACCCTTCAATTATCACAACTAATACATTTTAGTAATATAAGTCACATCTCTTAACTAATTTCACATATTCTTATGCGAAACTTATTCACCATATACTTTATTATATAGTATTAATTATATGGTTTAGTTACACACAATTAATATTTTTTAATAAAAATATTACACTTTAGTTGCACAATAAATTAAAATAACATTTTATATATTTATAATTGTGCCCAACTTATATTTTTGAGAGTATAAAATAAACCGGTGTAAAATATATTTGTTTTAGTGTTGTTAAATTAAATAGAAAAAAAATATTTTACCTATAATTATACTATTTTTCCTTATACTCTTTAATTTTTTATATATTACACGATCATTTTTTTTCATTTCGATGCAATTCAAGGTTTGAAAACTTAAAATAATCATACGAATAAGCATATATATATTATACAAACAATAATACATTTATATATTTATAGTATTCTCTCTGTTTTTAATTAGATTGCTTAAAATCCAAAAAAAATATTTTTTTTTATTAATTCTGAAATAGCAATAAAGCATTTCTATCCTATCAAACTACCCCACTACAAAATCAGTAAATTATATCACATGTCACTATTAATTACATATAAAAAAATATTTTGTCTAGTTCACTTAAGTTGTTTAAAACCTTTATGTGATTTCAAAAACCGGTCGAACTGGGAACCGACCATATAATCGGTCTGACTACCTTCAAAAAATCATTTTCACGGTTGAACCGGAAAAAATCGGCCAGAACCGAAAACACGATCGAAAATAGAAAAATCGATAAAAAAGCGGTTGAACCAATTTTTTATTTTTTAATTAATTTAAAACATAATCCTTATTTTAAACTTTAGTATTTTAATTGTGTTGTCTTAATTCTATTGTGTTTATTTAAATATAAAACTTATAAGTTTATAATTTTAAATTCTATAAGTGCACATTTATTTACTTTTTTAATATAATATAGGGAATAATTTAAAAAAATTGATAGGGATCATTTTAACGGTTGAACCACCAATCCGATCGGTCCAACCGGTTGAACCGCTAATTTGTACCCAATCAGGTTTGATCGTCGGTCCTGTTTGTTGGGGAACGAATTGCCTGGATCTATTCGGGATGAATATTTAAATAAAAATTTAATTATAACAATTATTACTAGCATGAATTAATCCTATATTAATTCAAATAATAATTCAACAATAAATCATGCATATAAACAGTTCACGTAAATCCTACGCATGATGAATTACTACGAGTTTACGTAAACTTACCTCTTTGAATGACAATGGACTTGTCGATGAAAACACACCAAAAAGCCTTCCCAAAGTATTCCCTTAATCCTTGCTCGACAATCCGGTGGTAGGATTCCCACGAACAATTAACTAAAAGGAAAAATAAAATTTGTTGCACCACTTTTGTGGATTTACTAATTTTTCCAGCACATGAAATTGCACTTGGGAATGAAAGAATCATCCCCTATTTATAGATAGGTGATAGGCAATTTTTGGGGTAGAAAAATAATGTGGGAAAACCTTTTCTTGATCTCCAAGAAATCTTGATTATATCTCCTATATTCTTTTTCCCATAATTATAATATTCCACAAAAATCCCACCTTATCAACATTATGGATTTTTCGAAAATATTAGGTCAAGATTCCAAGATTTGGATCTTCTTGAATT
Source organism: Stenogyne calaminthoides (assembly GCA_037126765.1). Lineage (NCBI taxonomy): Eukaryota > Viridiplantae > Streptophyta > Magnoliopsida > Lamiales > Lamiaceae > Stenogyne > Stenogyne calaminthoides. Next base: position 30,600,960 of record JBBCBC010000009.1, on the reverse strand, counting down.
TATGAGATATTCTTGTATTCCAAGAAATACATATCTTCCATAATATCTTTTCAAGAAAATCAAGAAAATCTTTCTTGCTCTTTATATTTTCAAAATTTTTGAAATATTCATTATGTATAACCAAGTGGGAGATTTCTTGAATTTAATGAGATAATCTTGTATTCCAAGAATACATATCTTCATTCCATAACAAAATTCAAAGAAAATCTTTCTCCCCTCTTATCCATAATTTTTGAAATTTTTTTTGGAAAATTAGCTACAAATATTTATTTTATTTTTAAACACCTTTTCCAGTTATTGGACTTTATGTTGGGCTACTTGGGGGGCCTTTAGGAGAATTAAGATTGGACCTTCCAATGGATCTTGAATTATCAATATTGAGCCACAATATTATTCAAGCCCATAAATATTAATTAATCCCACTACATAATTAATATTGCACTATCCATCTTAACCCATATTACAGTCAATATGGCTCCCGGTTATTATTTCCCGTGTTTAAGATTATCTAGCCCATTAATTAATTCAAGTAACTGAAATAACTTTCCATTAATTAATATCTTTTTATCCTTGGTAAAGGAACGGTTCAACATTATTACTCATACCGGAAACTAGTTCCACTTGCAAGATTTGGTATGATAAAACTTATGAACCTCCCAAGGGGGCAAATCGAACAAGCGTACTTGCACACGATTCTTCGTATTAAATCTTAGCTACACATGTGACCAATAATATTGCCCAAGATATAAAGTATTGAATCTCATTGATTCTCTTCCTGTAATAAGTCAAAGCAATACTTACTAACCACACGTGATCCTATTTAAGGGACGAAGATTAAGAAATAACGAACCACTGAGATCTAATTCTTCTTAATTCAGTTCTGAAGAATTTGTCCTCATGTAGGTCCTCTTCAGTGCAATAGACATGCACTAGTGTAATCTCTTTGGTCAAGACAAGCCAATCTGAGCGTACTTCAACCTTTCACGATGGATTGTTCATTTCCATCTAGGTCGTGAATGGTGTACTTTTGGTTACAAGGGACTGTTAATTTAATCTTCTGTGATCTGGTATCACTAAATTAACTACAATGTAACACATACTATTTATTGAACAGTTATGCAGTAAATATATGTAACATTCGATAATATTTAACGCATCAGTGATAAACAATTTATTTCAGTAAAAATAAGTCCGAAATTCAGTTTTGATTATACAAAGTAAAAGCATACTTTCCAGTATAATCCCAACAATCTCCCACTTATACTCAAAGTCTGCTTTTAAGTATATCTACAACATGTCTCGTGTAGATCCGTGACATATAATGTCACCTACACGAACCTAATAATGTCTCCCACTTATACTCAAAGCAGATTGGCAACGGTCTTGACACCCATCCGTTCCACATGTCTCTCGAATGTATTCTGAGGCAGACCCTTTGTGCATGGATCAGCTAGGTTGTCTCCCGACGCGATCTTTGCCACCTCTATATCTCCTCTCTTAGCGATATCTCGTATAAGATGGTATTTCCTTTCAATGTGTTTGCTGGCCTTGTGGGCTCTTGGTTCTCTTGAATTTGCAATCGCTCGCATTGTCACAATAAAATGTGATTCTCTTTGGGCAAATTCGGAACTACATCCAAGTCCACTAGGAAGTTCTTGAGCCAAACCGCCTCTTTCGCTGCCTCGCAAGCAGCTACATATTCGGCTTCCATGGTAGAATTCGCGACGCATTTCTGCTTGACGCTTCTCCATGTCATGGCTCCTCCCCCCATGCAAAACACACTACCGGAGGTAGATTTTCTAGAATCTACGTCTGATTGGATATCCGAGTCCGTGTAGTCTATGGGGATTAGATTATCCGACTGATAAACCAAAATTCTATCCCGAGTTCTTTTCAGATACTTCAGAATATTTTTAATTGCCGTCCAATGTTCTCTCCTCGGGTTACTTTGATATCTTGCCACCATGCCAACGACAAAGCAGATATCCGGTCTCGTGCACAACATTGCATACATAAGGCTTCCGACAGCCGAAGCATAAGGAATGTCTTTCATGTCATCTATCTCCCTTTGTGTCTTAGGGCACATTTTCTTGGATAGATGGATTCCATGTTTGAAAGGTACAAAGCCTTTCTTGGAATCCTGCATGCTGAATCGTTTCAAGACAATGTCTATGTATGAAGCTTGCGACAAGCCTATCATCATTTTCTTGCGATCTCGAGTGATCTTGATCCTAAGGATGTGCCCGGCTTCCCCTAAGTTCTTCATATCAAACTGTTTTGAAAGCCATGCCCTTACGTCTGATAACACCTTTACATCGTTCCCGATGAGCAGAATGTCATCTATGTATAGTACTAAGAATACCAATGCAGTTCCGACATGCTTTTTGTACACACAACTTTCGAACTCGTTTTGATCAAACCCATAAGACTTTATTACATGATCAAAACATTGGTTCCAAGCTCTGGATGCCTGTTTGAGTCCATAAATGGACTTCATGAGCTTACAAACTAGGTGTTCTTGGCCATTTTCAATGAAGCCTTGGGGTTGTTGCATATAGATTTCCTCATCAAGACTTCCGTTAAGGAAACCTGTCTTGACATCCATTTGCCAGATTTCAAAATCGAGATGTGCAGCAATCGACAAGAGAATTCGGATGGACTTGAGCATTGCTACAGGTGAAAAAGTTTCCTCATAGTCGATCCCTTCTTTCTGAGTATAACCTTTCGCCACAAGCCTTGCCTTGAAGGTTTCCACCTTCCCGTCCGATCCCCTCTTTCTCTTGTATACCCACTTGCAACCAATAGGTTTGACCCCATTAAGTGGTTCGACTAGCTCCCACACTCTGTTATGATCCATAGACCCCATTTCTGCTTTCATTGCCTTTCGCCAAAAACCGCATCCTTGTCTTGGATTGCCTCATCATATGTCCATGGGTCTGATTCTTCTTGACCGGGAATCAAGTCCGAGGACTCTCCTATTCCCATGAATCTCTCGGGCTGTTTCACAACCCTCCCACTACGACGAGGTTCCGGTTGTGTAAGTGTGTCATTTGGTATGTCATCTTGTACATTTGGCAATGAGGTTTGCCTCCTTAGCTCACTTAAGGTAATCTCACTTCTGGGTCTTCGTTCGTTCATATAGTCTTCTTCCAAAAATCTAAAGTGGGTGCTTATGACCACCTTTTGATCTTTGGGACCATAAAACATACACCCTTTTGTTCCCTCAGGGTATCCTATAAACACCCTTAATTCTGATCGAGGATCCAATTTACCGGCTTCCTTGTCCAACACGTAGGTCGGACAACCCCAAATTCTCATGTGTCTCAAACTAGGCTTGCGCCCGGTCCACAATTCTTTGGGAGTTTTGGAAACCGACTTGGATGGCACCAAGTTCAGAATGTAAGCCGCTGTTTCCAAGGCATGACCCCAGAACGACTTGGGAAGATCCGCATAACTCATCATTGATCTAACCATTTCCAAAAGAGTTCTATTTCTTCGCTCTGCAACCCCGTTTTGTTGAGGGGTTCCGGGTGCAGTTAGCTGGGATGCAATCCCTTCATCCGACAAGTAGTTCAAAAACTCATCGCTGAGGTACTCGCCTCCACGATCGGATCGTAGAGACTTGATACGTTTTTCCCTATGATTCTCTGCTTGAGCCTTAAATTCTTTGAATTTCTCAAAGGTCTCATATTTATGCTTCATAAGGAAAATATAACCGTACCTCGAGTAATCATCAATAAAAGTGACGAAATACTCGTAACCTTCTCTTGCCATGGTTGACATTGGACCACATACGTCTGTGTGAACTATTTCTAACACTTCTTTGGCTCTATTCCCCTTGGCTCCGAATGCCCTCTTGGTCATTTTACCCTCCAAACATGATTCGCAGGTTGGAATTGGTTCAACTTGGAGAGAATCCAGAGAACCGTCTTCTACCAACCTTTGGATCCTCTTTGGCTTAATATGTCCCAATCTTAGATGCCATAGAAGTGTTTCGTTCACGTCTGATGAATGTTTTCTTTTGTTGGAAACAATTGATGTATTATAGGATGCATTTTGTGAGTGGTGTGCACAGTTAATTGTATAGAGATTACTTGACAACATTCCATGACAGATAAATTTATCATAAAGAGAAATGGTAACAACTTTATCAAAAGTAACCAAATATCCATCAAGGTAAAGTTTTGAAACAGAAATTAAGTTCTTTCTAAAATTCGGAACGTAAAGTACATCTCTTAAAATTAAAACTCTGTCTTCAAAAGACAGGTGCACTTCTCCCACTGCTTCAGCTGCCACTCTCATAGCATTGCTCAGTGTGATGAGGATCTCACTCCCACTAAGTTGTCGGGTCCGCTTGAACCCCTGTAAAGTGAAACAAACATGATCAGTGGATCCCGTATCCACCACCCATGAATGGGAGGCATATGCCGCTAAGCAAGTTTCAACAACTAGTGCGTGAGAATTACCTTTCTTTCCATTCCTTTTAGGATTGGAATAGGTTGACCTCCAATGTCCTCTCTCACCGCACTTGAAGCACCTCCCCTTAGCTGGCTTGCTTACTCCTCCACCTCCATTCACCTTTTCTTTGCCTTTGGCAACACTTGAGTTCACTTGCTTGTGGCTTTTGTCCTTTTTCTTGTTCTTTCCACCCCTTGGCCTAGAAGAAGAAGAAGGTCCATTTGCCACCAAGGCTTGGTTCTTTTGCCCCAATATCGCCTCTGCCGAGACCAAAGCTTGCAACAGATCAGGCATCAAGAACTTTTGATTATTCATCTGATAGTTCAACCTGAACTGTTCAAAACTTTTCGGCAGAGAATGGAGCACGAAATCGATTTGGGTCTCGATATCATATTCGGCGCCAAGTACCTCAAGTTTGTAAGGTGAGCCATCATCTGGAGAACGTGCTCCCTTACGGGCGTTCCCTCCACCATTTTCATAGAGAGCAAGTCCCTCATGGTGATCTGATGAGCCACACGGTTCTGATATTGAAACATCGCTTTAAGACTAGTCATGATGTCTGCAGCGGTCTCAACGTTCTGGTGTTGGTGTTGCAACACATCTGACATAGAAGCCAAGATGGTACACTTTGCCATTTCGTTGGAACGCTCCCAGTCAGCATATTTTTTCTTAACCGTTTTAGTTGACTCATCTTTTGGCTTTTCTGGTTTAGGTGTAGTGAGAACCCAGTTTTGACTTTGTGTAGTGAGGACACTAGTAAGTTTACGACTCCAATCAACAAAGTTTTCACCAGTAAGCAAATTATCTTTAAGTATATTGAACAATGGATTAAAAGGTTGCGACATGATGAACTGAAATAAATAATAATATGCATAAGCACAAATATATCACAAGGTTCGATCACATGTTTCATATTAAAATCTCAAAAAAATATGAACATGCATCAGCCAACATCTCAAAACAGTTTAAATAAGTCACGTGGGGTGGGTCATTATTTAAACACATTCAAGCAGGTTACAAACAAGAACATTTACAAACCTTTAATAGCTAGATTAATAGTTGGCTCTCACTTGACCAATATAAAATTGACAGGGACTTCAGGGAAGTATATGCATATCAATTTTATACCTAAGTAATAACCATGATTAAATACAGAATTATTATTTCGCTTTGAACGAGCCTCGTGGGGAGGGTCATCGTCGCCACTAGTAATAATCCACAATCATCCATTTAGAATTTATTCATGTAAAAGCTATCTTTTGACCGTCCCGTGGGGGGAATCTCTCCAAAAGAATTCACAAATAAATAAATCATGGAGGTCAAAATTAATTCAATTTTATTATTCATAAAATTGTCAATTAATTATTTAAGCATACTTAGTAGTTTTCGAAAGTGAGATTTTTCAAAACATTTTCTCATGCATTGTAAATTTAAACACAATTTAAATAAGCATAAAATAATGCTAACATCAAAACAAAAAATTAAACATATTGGGCAAATATATCCAATTGTCATGGTTAATTTTTGTCATGTCTTGATCTTGAGAAATCGTCTTCATAGCCTTCAACGTTCATCTCGAAAAGCTCTCACTTGACCGTCTTAAAAAAATGCCTTGTCAAGCCACATCATCGACCAACTCGCGGGTCGGAGTGCCCGCCTAGCACTCCCCCGGACCGTGTCGAGTGGCGTCCATCTTGTGCGCCCGTGCGCCGCGTCGCCCCGGCAATTTTCCCTTTCGGCAAAAAGTCGTGATTCTCGGCGGCGCCCAGCGCGTACCAGCCCAGCGTGCCACAAGGCTTCGCCCATCTGCGATCCGCGCCCGATACCGCCTCCGCCCAGCGTCGCCCCCCAAGGCGCCCGCCAGCGCCTTCCAAGACGGATTACTGCGCCCGACCTCGATCCGCGTGCAGGCGGCTGGCGGCCTATCCTCCCCGTACGCCTCCGATCAAATAAAGTCCACGTCACACGCGCATGCCACCTTTGGCATGTTTTCAAGGCATACGACGCCGCCTCGCCGATTCCGGATCCCATTTTTTCTTCGTCGTGCGCTCCGTTTCCGATCCGGTTATAATTTATTTTACAAAAATAAATAAACCTAGATCTAGACTATTCTATTACATTGATCAAATCAAACAAATTCTAATCTACTCGTGGATTTTCTCATGAGGCAAAACGAATTCGAACGAATCGAATTAAAAAACAACAATTCATATGCATATATAAATAAACACATTAAATTCCATGACAATTGGATACCTGCAAAAAAGATCTAGCAATTCTACTATCCAATTTCAAATTTAATGAAAACTGAATTAAATTACAATTTAAAGATCAGAGCCCGAAACCGAGACTCTGATACCAATTGTTGGGGAACGAATTGCCTAGATCTATTCGAGATGAATATTTAAATACAAATTTAATTATAACAATTATTACTAGCATGAATTAATCCTATATTAATTCAAATAATAATTCAACAATAATCATGCATATAAACAGTTCACGTAAATCCTACGCATGCGGAATTACTACGAGTTTACGTAAACTTACCTCTTGGAATGACAATGGACTTGTCGATGAAAACACACCAAAAAGCCTTCCCAAAGTATTCCCTTAATCCTTGCTCGACAATCCGGTGGTAGGATTCCCACGAACAATTAACTAAAAGGAAAAATAAAATTTGTTGCACCACTTTTGTGGATTTACTAATTTTTCCAGCACATGGAATTGCACTTGGGAATGAAAGAATCATCCCCTATTTATAGATGGGTGATAGGCGATTTTTGGGGTAGAAAAATAATGTGGGGAAACCTTTTCTTGATCTCCAAGAAATCTTGATTATATCTCCTATATTCTTTTTCCCATAATTATAATATTCCACAAAAATCCCACCTTATCAACATTATGGATTTTTCGAAAATATTAGGTCAAGATTCCAAGATTTGGATCTTCTTGAATTTATGAGATATTCTTGTATTCCAAGAAATACATATCTTCCATAATATCTTTTCAAGAAAATCAAGAAAATCTTTCTTGCTCTTTATATTTTCAAGATTTTCGAAATATTCATTATGTATAACCAAGTGGGAGATTTCTTGAATTTAATGAGATAATCTTGTATTCCAAGAATACATATCTTCATTCCATAACAAAATTCAAAGAAAATCTTTCTCCCCTCTTATCCATAATTTTCGAAATTTTTTTTGGAAAATTAGCAACAAATATTTATTTTATTTTTAAACACATTTTCCAGTTATTGGACTTTATGTTCGGCTACTTGGGGGGCCTTTAGGAGAATTAAGATTGGACCTTCCAATGGATCTTGAATTATCAATATTGAGCCACAATATTATTCAAGCCCATAAATATTAATTAATCCCACTACATAATTAATATTGCACTATTCATCTTAACCCATATTACAGTCAATATGGCTCCCGGTTATTATTTCTCGTGTTTAAGATTATCTAGCCCATTAATTAATTCAAGTCACTGAAATAGTTTTCCATTAATTAATATCTTTTTATCCTTGGTAAAGGAACGGTTCAACATTATTACTCATACCGAAAACTAGTTCCACTTGCAAGATTTGGTATGATAAAACTTATGAACCTCCCAAGGGGGCAAATCGAACAAGCGTACTTGCACACGATTCTTCGTATTAAATCTTAGCTACACATGTGACCAATAATATTGCCCAAGATATAAAGTATTGAATCTCATTGATTCTCTACCCGTAATAAGTCAAAGCAATACTTACTAACCACACGTGATCCTATTTAAGGGACGAAGATTAAGAAATAACGAACCACTGAGGTCTAATTCTTCCTAATTCAGTTCTGAAGAATTTGTCCTCCTGTAGGTCCTCTTCAGTGCAATAGACATGCACTAGTGTAATCTCTTTGGTCAAAACAAGCCAATCTGAGCGTTACACTTCAACCTTTCACGATGGATTGCTCATTTCCATCTAGGTCGTGAATGGTGTACTTTTGGTTACAAGGGACTGTTAATTTAATCTTCTGTGATCTGGTATCACTAAATTAACTACAATGTAACATGTACTATTTATTGAACATTTATGAAGTAAATATATGTAACATTCGATAATATTTAACGCATCAGTGATAAACAATTTATTTCAGTAAATAAGTCCGAAATTCAGTTTGGATTATACAAAGTAAAAGCATACTTTCCAGTATAATCCCAACATTGTTATGAAAACACTGATGAACAATTTCCTCATTAAAACCGATGAGCAATTTAAAAGAAGACAAATGGAGTAATTGATTTCAAGAACAAAAATGTATCTATATTAAATACAAAGTTTATTATTATACTATTAATTATTCATATGCAACTTTTAAAATAACATGACAAATTTATAATAATTTTTTGTTGAAATGTTTTATTTTTATTTTGATATAATATTTTATTATTAGATATGTATAAATGGATCTAGCTCAAAAACAATAATAATTTAAAAATATTACTCAAAACAAAATTAGTAATTATATATTGTAGATATGGAGAGCCTTGTACCTTTCACATGCAAATAAGGTAAAACATATTAACTTTACCATTTGAGCTACATAATCTTTTTTAATGTTTTAAAAGTTTATGATTACATTAGTAACATTTTTTTAGTATTGTTGTATCAGAAATAATTGCGTCTAAGTACGCAAGCTCACTACGCTCAAAGCGAGCCCATTTTCTCGTATAATTAAAGAAGAAATGTGAAATAAACCAAGCTCACTGACAAAAGGTTAACCAAGTTGGCTACCAAACTATATGCCCTAAGGCGAGCTTCCCGATATGCCCATCGAGAATTCGGAGCTCGGTAACAAGGTCATATGGTCATCCGAACTCGTGAAGATCCGAGGTTCGAGTTCACAAATTACAAAGCAAGCAAGGTCGCTACCTACACACAGGCGGCGACACCGATTTCGAGAGCGGATTTTCACCACTTGAACACTCCAACGACGAAAATCAAACGATCATTCCATTTGAGGAAACTGTCCTGTGGGAAAATAACGAGTTGTATCGATAGGAGTTCTCAAAGAGGAAAGTCTTAGGAAGCAACCTCGATCAGCGCGTCCAGCCGCCGTTTAGAGTGAGATTAGGCCAAGGAAAAACGTGTTTAGAGCCTAATAAAGTAGAGTTTAGGTTTTAATTTAGCTTAAGATCATTTAATGGCTCTGACGAGCTCGCAGGAAGAGACACTATAGACTAGGGAACTACACCCTCCAATATGGAGGTATATATATGAGTAATTAAGCCTCATTAAGGGGTTCATAAATTTTCCATTGAATACTAAGACTTTATTAGCCACAAAAGAGGTCACTTGACCCAAATCCTCTTGCATTTAATACTTGCATTCAAGAGCAATCATCAAGAGTTAATGAAGAACATTCTCTTTGTTATTCATTAATTCCCACTAACATACATTTAATACTTGTTTGATTACCAAATCTTTAGCCACATAAAATATCCTACAAACCTAAATTTTTGGTATCAACAAGTATAATATTTTGTTATTAGATAAGTACATAGATATAGATATTACTCTTGATTTCAATTAAAATACTAAATTTGAGTTGCCACTACAACTTTGGCAAAACAAATCATAAGGTGAACAAGTTTCACGGTGAAATTGGTTAAGAAGTGTGACTTATATTACTAAAGGGTGTAGTCGTGATAATTAAAAAGTATTACTTTTTACTATAAAGAGTATTACTCATAAAAGTGAAGGATGTGACTTATATTACTAAAGGGTGTAGTCGTGATAACTGAAGGGTCATGCCTATAAAAAAAAGAACCAGTTTCACGGTGAACAAGTTTCACGGCATACCAACTCGGTCGAATTCTACATAGAGATATTCGCTGATAAAATTAACCAAATTATCTTTAATTCATATCAATTATCGAGTTTAGGTTTATCTCCCAAACAAAAGAAATTTGCACGCAATGGAAAGCCCAATAAATTTCGGGCCTCATCACAGATAAAATTGGACTAGATTTGGTGAGGTACGCCAGGCCCACACATTATCTAACTTCCCCTTAAAAAATAAATTTAATCCCTCATATCAGATACTACACTTGATTTTAGCCAAAAGTTCAAGAAGGTATGAGTTTGTTGTCACAGCTGATGTGGGATAGCAGGCGCAAATCAATCCCAACATTTTTTCCTACATTAAATTTGAATCGCCTTGACTCAAAATAAACTACCTAACTTAACCATTACTAACCAAATGGAGTTTTTTTTTTTCTTTGAACATATTACAAAAAACGAATTATGAATCATGACACTATTAAAACATTAAAAGAAATGGTTAATATCAATTTACATGGGCATTTTTTTTATATTCAATTGCAACTTATATCATACAAATTTGGAGAATTGCTGTTTAAAATAGAATGCGCAACCATGGGAGTTTCCAGCTTAACAAAAAATACGTATTCAACTTCAGAAACAAATACTGGCATGATTTTCAAGTAGGCATGCACAATGAAGCCATTGATCTCCTTCTGAAATCACATGCTACAGCCTACATGCCATCTTCCCATAATTAAATAAACAAATTACTAACTTGCGTGTTGGTAATTCAAATATTTGTTTTTGTTACTTAAGTGCCATATTAGAAAATGCATTATATTTCATTTACCAAATCTGGATACACATATATATATATACCCATTTAATTTGTTAGGGTGGATCTCATGTGCATGGTGCCATATATATATTTGCACCATATACTCATAGAGCATTTTAAAATTATACAACTTGTTATACTGAACTGCATAACTATTTTTTCATATTAATAATCACACGGTTTAGTGTAAATAAGTTGCATATTTTAATTTAATATTAATTTTAAAATACACTATGAATGCACGACACACCTAGATGCATACAAGATCCAAACATTGTTTTTAAGGGAAAAAAGTTTTAGAATAAAGCTATTTACTAGAAAATTCTACATGATTCATGTATGTTCGAGAGTTAGTACTTACTTCCTCCGTCCATCAAAATTGCGTTCATAGTGTTATGGCATGTTGTAATGATAACTTGAGTAATTAAGTGATTTTTGGACGATGAAGACAAAAAAAACTGTGTCCATAAACGTACTTAATTTACCTATCCGTACAACATGTCAAAACACTATGAGCACAGTTTTGATGGATGGACGAAGTATTTGTTTATAAAATTGCAGCGGATAAATGTACTTTGAACATAATGATAGATTTATAGAATTGCTAAAAAGAACTGGATGCCCTATTATCCCATGGTTAAAACTCCACCTTTTTTTTTTCGTGTTATATGCATTCAGGTGTACCGTGTATTCATAGTGCATTAATTTTAAAATTTATTTTGCACCGTGTATTCATAGTGCATTAATTTTAAAATTTATTTACATTGAATTGTACAATTATTAATATGAAAAAAATAATTACACGATTTAGTATAAACAAATTATATCTTTCAATATACAAGTTACATGAATCTAAATTGCACTATGAGTGCACGATGCACCTTGATGCGCATAAGACTCACTCACAGTGGCGGATCCAGGATACAAATTTTGAGGGGGCAAGAGTGTAAAAAAATGCGTGTTTTAAGTCTAATTAATAGATATCAACACTTATATAGTGATAAAATTTTACACATACATATATATGTAGCTAAACAATGAGAATAATTACACAAAATAGTATAATTATATACATGTATCCATATATACACACATTGGAAAAAAAAAGTTTGTTGGGCACTCATATTATAATTAATATTAACATTTATAATTATAACCTATACTTGTAAAGGATGGGGTAGTTATGCATATGCTAATCACATGCAACAAAACACACGACACTTTCTTGTAATTTCATGTTTTTCTTATCCTACGTGTCTCCTCACAATTTCACCATTCACAATTCTCTAGCCTCTCACTAATCCACCATTTTTCATTATTTCATTATTAATCTAATTAAAAAAACTCAAAATTCAAAACTTCTGAAAACGGTTTTTCTTCTTCCTCCATTCACCCAATTAAAAAATTCTTATAACTTGTCATATTGAAAACTTGTTAAAAACGTTTCTTTTTAATTCTCTGAAATTAGCATTTGCCATCGCCGCCTAGTTTCGGCCCCTGACCCGTTCACTGTCTCTCTATGGCGGTCACCGCTCATCTTCTACCGCACGCCACAATATCTTTGATTTGTGTGTACACTTTTCGCAAAAGGTTGCAATTTCTATTCAGCCGGTAAGTATTGTTGTATCTGATGATAATTATTTAAACTCTTTCTTACTATTTTCCGTATTATGGATTAGGGTAATTTACATTCCTAAACTTGATTATGAAAATTGATGTATTTTACTTAGATTCGCAGATGAATTTGGTTATTGGTTTGATTGACCAATGATTATTGTTGTCCCACCCGATTTCTCTTTACACTTTTTTTTGTCTATTATGATTGTTGCATTTGTACTAAGTTGGTGTTTAGATAGGTGATACTTCTCTACTACGTTTTGTTTAATCTTAGTCTCACAACAACAATTACTCAGTATCCGCTTTATTTTCCAACATCTGCTCTTATTTTGTAAATAAATTTTCTTGGTGCATTTGCAATTCTAAGTTTATGCAACATCCGGAAAAATTATATATGCAACATAACTCATGTACCCCTACTTTTTTGCAGTTTCGTTTATTGTGATATATGCAATCAATTGAAAAATAATATATACGGCCCGTGGCATTATCAATATAAAATGATCTTCAGATGGTGAACCCTTATAAGCATTCAATAATGATAATGGAGTGGGTCTCATGTGCACTTATAGTGCATTTTAGAAGCGTGTAACTATACAAAATAGAAATGTGCAACTATTTCAAATAGAAGCATGTAACTATGTTCACATATTAACAGTTGCACTTTTTTGTGCAAGTAAGTCGCACTTTTCAGCATAATAAGTTGCACGCTTCTAAAATACACTATCAGTGCACGGTGCACCCGGGTGCATATAAGTCCTAGCCATGATAACGATCATGCGAAATAATTTGTAATAGAAAGTCAGGTTACATTCAAATCAAATTCCCATTACAGAATAAATTCCTAAGGCCCCGCTTGGTTGCCCATATAAGCCCATAATAAGGGTCCATTGATACATTAGTACACAAGGTTGTATCTATTTAATGTTGACCCGTTTTTAGTACTCCGACCCGGTTGATATTACCGCTGAAAACACTATTCACACTTAGCAAAACAATACCACACCCCCCCATGGTATTGGCGAATGATTGTTCTACAGTAAAATTTCATCACCCAAGTTTGCCCTTTCCAAATTCAAACACAAAACCCCTCAATTTTAATTTCATTTGTCATTTTTCATATCTGAAACTTTCATCTGTTCTACATCGCCTAACGACGAAACCCTATATTTTTGTGGGTATTATTTCTCATTTGTCGAACTATTTATCATTCAAATTCGAGAACCGTATGACGGCGATTATCAAAGCCTGTCGAATCTAAAGCTGAATATATGTCGTCTTTGTTGTGTTACGAAGATTGATTTTTCAGGTAGGACATATTTCCAGTAAAATTTTCTTAGATCCATACGAATTATTCATAAATCGTACTGATCCACACGATTGTACGCAGATTTTGTCAAATATCATTTCCATTCGCCGCGTTTGTATGCAGTTGTGTTTGTTCTTAGGTTTGAATAAGCATTCTGGTGAATCTGAAGGTTTCCACATGATTTGGCAGGTAATACATAATCGAATTTTTGTTTGGGTTTATTCATATTGTCAATAATTAGTTGTTGTAGATCCATACAAATTACTTAAAAATCGATCTGATTCAGGAATGCCCTTTGTAGCAAAAAATAAGATTTTTTATGCGTGGGTGAATCTGAAGCTGAAATATTAGTCGTCTGTATTGGGCTTCCATCCGATTAGGGAGGTACGCCCTATTTCATTCTTTATTTAGTTTTCGGTTTTAGGGTTTATTAATGTGTGGTAAGGATTTCATTTGACGATTTGGGCTTGTTTATCTACATTCCACTGATGACTGATGGTGTAGATCAATACAAAGTGGCATAAATAATATATAATTTGTGTATCATTGAACCTTGTTGAAGCACTTGTTCCTTTCCAAGCTGTTGACTCAAATGTAGGACATAACATCATGTAGTATTTGGTGTTGATAAATTATGATGCTTAGGGCCTGCTTAAACATTAGTTTGTGTGTATTTCAACTAAATCAAATCACATCTTACTCTTTGTATCAGATTTAGTGTTGTTTAAAGATTGTTTAGCTGAGGGTTCAGATTTATATACATAATTCAGTTGGATCCAATTGTGTATTGTTTTAGTAGTTTATTTTTTGTTATGTGTTTGAATGATGTCATTGCTTTCGTATTAATTTTGAGGTGTTTAAATTGACTGATTTTGTCCAATCTGGATGTCATCTTTGTATAGTTTGATCAAAGTAATCTTTAGGATTTTAAACTAATTATTATATCTGCCACTACACATATACCATATTGTTTGCTGTGAAAAGTTGTGGATTGAACAATGTTGTCCCCATCAATGAAGATATTTTTGGTGTATTTATTGGTAGAACGTGTATTACGTCAGAAGAAGGTAATTTGCATTATAATAACACACCTAATACTAAATAAACCGAACAGAAGGGTAAGACAACGTGTGGAGCCTATCCGTTATGGAATGATATCTAGAAAGCCTGCACAAGTTTTCCACTTGAATAGACTATACAAGCTTACTGATTCTGATTGTATCAATAACTTAAGAATGGACCGGAACACTTTTGCAACACTTTGTTTTTTATTGAGAGAATTAGGAGGCATAAGAGACCATCATTATATGGGTGTGGAAGAACAAATGTCAATGTTTTTAGCAGTTTTGGCCCATCACAAAAAGCAAAGTATTGTTAAATTTGACCACCAAAGGTCTAGTCAAATAGTGTCTCATTACGTCAACATAGTTCTCAAAGCCCTATTGAAACTACACTACCTTTTCTTAGTTGAACCCACTCCTGTGCCAGATGATTCAGTTAATCAAAGATGGAAATAGTTCAAGGTAATAAAATACTAACATATCCTACTGTTTTTTAGAAATTATTATAATCCATATGACTCTATTTTTTTCTTATATATTTGTTAGGGTTGTCTTGGTGTTCTAGATGGTACATATTTGCATGTGCAAGTGGGAACTAGTGACAAGGGTCGATTTAGATCTAGAAAGGGTGGTATTTCCACAAATTGCTTGAGAGTTTGTAATTCGGATTTGAAATTTATTTATTTCCTTTGTGGCTGGGAAGGGTCAGCTGCTGATTCTAGAGTCCTTAGAGATGCTGTTGCTCGACCCAATCGGCTTAAAGTTCCAAAGGGTAATATACAAAGACGACTCATTTTGTGTAGTAATCATTTATTGATATTTCTATTAACAGTCTTCCATTTTTTGTTTTGCTATATTAGGGAACTACTACCTTTGCGACAACGGATACACCAATTATGAAGGCTTTCTGGCACCCTATAGAGGTTGCAGATATCACTTGAAAGATTGAGGCCCAGCCAATAACAGACCAAGCAATCACACCGAACACTTCAACATGAGACATACTAGAGCCCTTAATGTCATCGAACGTGCATTTGGTGTCCTGAAAAAACGTTGGGGAATTCTAAGTAGTCCTTCATTCTACCCCCTCAAGACTCAAATTAGACTGATAATGGCTTGCTTCTTACTCCACAACTTCATTCGCACTGAGATGGACGTTGACCCGATAGAGCAAGAATTAGATGATGACTATGTGGACGAAGATGATTCGCAACCCTCAGATGTAATTGATACTGTGGAGTCATCTCCAGTATTTAACCAATGGCGCAATGATTTGTCCATCTCTATGTATCAGATGTGGAGATCACATGGGTAGTTGAAAAACATGTATGCGGAATAATCATTTTAATTTGTGTTTTCAGAATATTGACGATTGGTTGTAACCTTTATAAATTGGGCGTACGTGAGTGTCATTTCTTTCGGGTTTTCAAATTACTATGTTTTAGAGCATCTGCTATGATGACATATATATATGAACTAGTTGGTGATTTCCCTACTGTAGTATTAGCAAAGGTGCATATTGTGCTCATGATTTGTTATGAGTTTTGCAACGATTCAGTGTAAAATTCTCATTTGCAAATCGGGAGTGGTTTTCTTTTTCTGAATTTTCTTTTTTGAAAGTTGTCTTCATTTTGCTTGTGTTAAATCTCATTGATAGCAATTTATGCTCTGATAGTTGTTGACTTGGCTTCTGTTTATGACTTAATTTTGCAAGTCATTTGGTTTTCTTGTTTCTTGGGTGCGTAATGGTTTGAAATTAAGAATTATTTGAAGAGTTTCATTATATAACTGATCCGAATTCATTATTTAATATTGTCTCTATGCTACTTGGATTGCTACTAATAAAATAATTTTTTTTTTGTCAAATTATATAATAAGAGGATACATTTTACTAAGTTGGGCTGGAAATGATTTTTTCCCCTAAACACAAGTGTAAAAAATCATTCTGTCAATTAATTATGTACTTGCTGACATTATATCAATTTTTGGAATGCAGTCCTTATCTAAGTTAAACTTCACTCTCTATCTCTAGTTTTAGAGAGTCACATTTTGCATTCAACACTTAATTTCAGTCATCATCAGGATTTGAGCATGGATTTTGTTTGTATTTGTTTTGTATCATGTTGCTCTTAATTCGTATACAAATATACAATTACGACACATTGTTCATCAAATAAGTTTGTAAAATGCTAATCCAAACACCAAAAAATGGTTCAGTAAACAACATAAAAAGTACCATGAATATGAAACTCATATCAAACAGGAAATAATTCAACTAAGCAACATACGATATATTAAGACATAATTACATGAGAACTTAAAAAGTGGCAAAATCTACATCAACAGTTCAGAGCATTTAATTCAACCCAAAGCCTAAATTAGTTGCTTACATCATTTGATCACATTCGGCCATAATATATCAAAAGAACATAAAATTAAATGTCTTGCCCAAAAGTAACAAATACTCCATAAACCCAATGATGCAAAAGCTCAAAATATTTCAAAACCATGATCTTAAACCTTCTTATCAAAGTCTCCATTCAACAAACGACGAGTGTAACGCTCCCGGGCAACTTCGCTTAGTCCAGTAAACATTTCCAAGCGCTGTGGATTTTTGGACAAGTTCTCGGATGCATCAAGACATTCATCCAAAGTCAGGTTTGGGATGCTTTCAATCATGCTGAATATATTCTTGGTAGGCATCATAGGTGAATCAACATGGATAGAATGGAACATTGCATCAACACGGTCATCCGAGGTTTTAAAGATTGTTGACAAACCGTCGAACAACTCTTTGCTGGCACCATTTTGGAATATTGGTGTCCTCTTCTTGCTGGATGATGGCGTGCCGCTAGGTTTGGATGTGTCAACAGTAGGTGTTTGACTTTCGACGTCCATATCGCACATATCTATATCCTCCATGCCCACATTGCCATTTCCAGGAACATTTGCATTAAAATCAACATGATTATCCTCGGCAACAAGGTTATTAACAACATCCATCACATCCTCACTTGCCAAACCATTGGCACGATCTTCTCCAAATACCTCAACCCAATCATTGTACAAAGGCCACGGTTTGTATCGCATCGATGCCATAGAAGGATTTTTCTGCATTACAAAAAATTCTACATCTCATTAACTTGAAGATAAAATACAAAAGATGCATTGTATAGATCATACCTTAACTGCTTTTTCCCAAGCAATGTCAGATACATCTAAAACATTCGTCTCAGTGTTGAAACCACCACCAGAATCACCTAGAGTTGTTAACAATGCTGCATACTACCTCTTCCATATGGTTATCCTAGAATGAATATGAGGGGCAGCCCGGAGATCTGTTCTTGGGAGCTTAGCATAAAGTTTCTCCTCAAACTTTTGCAAGTACCCAGGCCTAAAACCATTTTCACTCTTCCATCCACCACCTGCAATGAGTTCCTTCAGTTGTTCCATAAGAATTTCTTCCTCTTTTATGTTCCATTTTCTACGTGTACCACCTCCTTTGCCTTTTCCCTTTGTTCCTCCAACACTGCTACCACCGCTCTCCATAATCACCTACGAAAATCAATGTCAAATAATGTGCAATTGAAACATATGTCACATACATACCAATTCATCAACCATGAATGTACACTACAAATTGGCTCAAACCACACAGATTACAACCTATATTATCTCATCAATGCCACATGTTCAATAATATGCAGAGCTATTGATGTATCTCTTTGTGTATCCTGACATTATATACATCTATATCTCATAAAAACTAAACAATAGATCAATCTCTGCAAACCCGAATATATCCTGCATAAATAAGATACCACACGAAGTGAAGCATGTATATGTTGGGAAATACGGGGTGCCCGGATCTATTCGAGGTGTATTTAAATACATATTTAAATTATTCAATTAATTACTAACATGAATCAATCCTAAATTCATTTAACATAATAATTAAATAAGCAACAACATGCGTACACGTAATCCACGTAAATCCTAAGCATGCGGAATCTAGGAGTTACGAGATTACATACCTCCTGTAGAGACAATCGTTGAGACGATGGATCTACCCAAAATGCCTTCTCAAATATGTCCTACGTCCACGAACGTAATCCGGTGGAAGGATTCTCACGAACGATTTTAATAAAGGAGAAAACCAAACATATATGCCACCACCTTTGTGGATTTCTAATTTTTTCAACACATGGAATTGCATTGGGGATGAAAAATTCATCCCCTATTTATAACATAAAGGGTGGTCGAAATTTTGCCTTAGAAAAGATATGGGAAGATCTTTAATTCTTGTACAAGAAGTAATCTTGAATATATCCAATATATTCCCTTTCCCATAAATATATTTTCCACAAAATCTCATCCCTTATTTATAAGTAATTTTCTAAAATTACATATTAATGGGGAAGAAAAAAGATCTTTGACTTATCTTAAATTTATGGGATAAACTTGTATCTCAAGAATACTTATTCCATAAAATTCTTTCCAAGAAAATCAAGAAAATCATTTCTCTCTCCTTCTTAATATTTTCGAAAATATTGGGAAAAATAGGGCAATAATATTTTCTTCTTCTTCTCATTAATTGGACTTTAATTGGGCTATTTGAGGGGCCTTTAAGAGAATTAAGATTGGACCTCCAATGGACTATGAAACTTTAATATTAAGCCAAAATATTATTCAAGCCCATTAATATTAATTTACTCCACTATAAAATTAATATCGAACTATCCATCTTAATCCATATTACGATGCTACAATAATATGACTCCCGGTTATTATTTCCCGTGTTTAAGATTATCTAGTCCACTAATTAGTTAAGCCACTGAAAAAGCTTTATATTAATTAATATCTTTATCCTTGGAGTAAAGACAACTCAACATTATTATCCATACCGAAAATAAATTTCCACTTGCAAGATTTGGTATGATAAATCTTCTGAGCCCACCAAGGGGACAAATCAAGCAAGAGTGTTTGCACACGATTCTCCGTATTAAATCTTAGCAATCGTCGTGTAACTAATAATATTGCCCAAGATATAAGGTATCAAATCACGTTGACTCTCTTCCCATCATAAGTCAAAGCAATAGTTATTAATTTCACACGATCCTATTTTAAGGAACGAAGATTAAGAAATAACGAACCACTGAGGTCTAATTCTTCTATGTTCAATACTGAAGAGTTTATCCTCCTGTAGGTCTTATTCAGCGCATCATAATGCACTAGTGTAATCTCTTGGTCAAGACAATCCAATCTGAGCCTTATACTTCAACCTTTCACGATGGATTGTTCATTTCCATCTAGGTTGTGAATTTGTACTTAGTTACGAGGAACTGTTAATTTGATCTTCCGTGATCTGGTATCACCAAATTAACTACAATGTAACATGTACTATTTATTGAACAAGTATGTAGTAAATATATATAACATTCAATCATATTTAATTCAATAGTGATAAATAATTTATTTCAGTAAATAAATAAGAAATTCAGTTTGGTTATACAAATTAAAAAATATATTTTTCAGTATAACCCCAACAATCTCCCACTTATACTCAAAGTTTGCTTTTAAGTATACTACAACACATCTCGTGTTCTATGTGACATCTAATGTCACCTACACGAACCAAAAAATATTTCTCCCACTTATACTCAAAGCAGATTGACAATGCTCTTGACACCCATTCCTTCCACATGTCTCTCGAATGTATTCTGAGGCAGACCCTTTGTGAATGGATCTGCTAGGTTGTCTTCCGATGCAATCTTTGTCACCTCTATGTCTCCTCTCTTAACGATTTCTCGTATAAGATGGTATTTTCTTTCTATGTGTTTGCTGGCTTTGTGGGCTCTCGGTTCCCTTGAATTTGCAACTGCTCCGGCATTATCATAATAAACCGTGATTGTGCTGGGAAAATCCGAAACAACGTCCAAGTCCACTAAGAAGTTCTTGAGTCAAACCGCTTCATTCGTTGCTTCACAAACAATTACGTATTCGACTTCCATGGTAGAATCGGCGATGCATTTCTGCTTAACGCTTCTCCATGTCATGACTCCTCCTCCCATGCAAAACACACTACCTAAGGTAGACTTCCTGGAGTCTATGTCTGATTGGAAATCTGAGTCCGTGTAACCGATGGGGATTAGACTCTCTGACTGATAAACCAACATTCTATCCCGTGTCCTTTAGATACTTTAAAATGTTTTTAACTGCAGTCCAATGCTCTTTCCCAGGGTTACTTTGATATATTGCTACCATGCCTACGACAAAGCAGATATCCGGTCTCGTGCACAACATTGCATACATGAGGCTTTCTACAGCTGAGGCATAAGGAATACCCTTCATATCATCTATCTCTTTCTGTGTCTTGGGACACATTTCTTTGGGTAGATGGATTCCGTGTCTGAAAGGTACAAAACCTTTCTTGGAATCTTGCATGCTGAATCGCTTCAAGACAGTGTCTATGTATGAAGCTTGTGAGAGGCCGATCATCATTTTCCTGCGATCTCGAGTGATTTTGATCCTTAGGATATGACCAGCTTCTCCCAAGTCCTTCATATCAAACTGTTTTGACAGCCATGCCCTTACGTCTGACAACACCTTTACATCATTCCCGATGAGCAGAATGTCGTCTACGTATAGTACTAAGAATACCAAGGCAGTCCCGTCACATTTTTTATAAACACAACTTTCGAAATTGTTTTGATAAAAAACATAGGAATTTATAACCTGATCAAACATTGATTCCAAGCACGGGATACTTGCTTCAGTCCATAAATGGACTTCCATAGCTTGCAAACCAGATGCTCTTGGCCTTTTTCAATGAAGCCTTTGGGTTGCTGCATGTAGATTTCCTAGTCAAGACTTCCGTTAAAGAAAGCTGTCTTGACATCCATTTGCGAGATCTCAAAATCTAGACAATTGACAAGAGAATACAGATGGATTTGAGCATGGCTACGGGCGAAAAAATTTCCTCATAATTGATCCCCTCTTTTTGAGTGTACCCTTTCGCCACGAGTCTCGCTTTGAAGGTTTCCACCTTTCCGTCCGATCCTCTTTTTCTCTTGTATACCCACTTGCTGTTAGTGTTAGTGTCCTAGAGATAATCCATTGTAAGGACATAATGCTCAGATAATATTCAGTATTGATTTAATATTATTGTTTATTTAATATTAAATATATGGTGTTGCAATTATTAGAATATTATGTTTGATTGTTTACATTTGTTCTTATCCGTGTTCCCTTGAGTCATTGCTGTCGTTGAGTGAGTGAGAACTCAGATGACCTAAGCATGATTCTCAAATAAGCCCCAATCAAGGATCATCAATAATGGGATATTGATGATGCAATGGAGATTGATGTGCGATCTGCATCATACTCTTAGAGAGTGTAGTGAGATCTCACTTACTACTAGATACTAGGTATCTCATGATGGATGCACAAATACCTTAGAGGGTATTGGTATACCCATCCGAGAAACCGTTTGATGTAGTTCCACTATATGTGTCTACGGGTGTCTCGGTTAGTGGGAGCGATGCGATACTCCTTTGACTTGAGGTCAATACGCACGACATGTGTGTATGATGAACTTTGACCATGACCGACGCTTGCATCCTAACCATGGGTAGATATGACTTGGATTGAGTTTATCACGAAGTGCATGTGCGTGGTAGTTGAGCCAAGAAAATGATTCATTCCTCAAAGTGGATTTAGAGAGAATACTCATCTTCTCATCATAATTGGATCAAAGTCATTGGCCAATGCAAGTCAACTTGGACTTCGTGGCCAAGTGTGACATAAGTGATCAATTAGTGATTAGAGATAAATTGATTAAGTTATTTGAATAGACACTTCATCAAGTTCAAGGCTTAATCGAGTATTCGTGAATGAAAGGAGGAAATCGTAATAGCCCATGTTTCAGTTACAGGTAGTTGCACATTTCCTCGCAACGTACCTCATATATTGAGAATGTCTGATTTATTGTCTAGGGTTCAATTAAGACCTTTAGTTTGACTAATCGCTCGATATATGAGGGCCTATGGGTCACACAACAAGTAATGGTTGTTTACTAATTATAGTTCGTTGATTAAATGTTAAATTATATTTAATATTTAATTTATGGAGAAATAATTAATAATAGATTAATTTGGAATTAATTATTATTAATATTTAATTAAATTGGATTTAATTAAATAAGAATTCCCAATAATAATATTTGGAATATTATTGTAGGATTTAATATATATGGAAATAAATCGTAGAGATTTTCATATATGGGATTTAAATCCGTAGAGATTTATATGTGGGAAATAAATCTGAGAGATTTATTTTATTAAGGATTTTTCCTAATAAAGGTTAGCTTAAGATTTAAGCTGGACCTCTCCTATATATATGAGCTCTTGGGAATTCATATTACATGAGTTCATATTTTCTCCATAAAATCTCTAAGTTAGAATTTTCCTAGCAAATTCATCTCGGGGATTCAACGCTGACAGATCTGTGCAAGTTAGTAAACGACTGTTACGTGGATACCACAGTTGAGGAATCCATGTACGAATTGCTGTAAAAATTCTATTTACGTTTACTCGTATTTAATTATGCAATTAACTATTCGTTGTTGGTGAACTTTAATTTCCGCTGCGCATGTATTAAGTGTTTACGTGCCTCTAAATTCCAACAGTGGTATCAGAGCTCGGCTCTTGATTAATTGCGTATTGAATCGGTTTTTTTTTTTTTTTTTTAAATTGATGGCTCGGCTGATTGGTTTGACCAATACCGCACCAATTGAAATTGTTGTGGCTATATGCTTATTAGATAAGAAATCCCCAATTTCTTTATTTGGTTTTGCCTATTTCGTCTCCCTCGCCCGATTAGGTTTTTTTCTGCGAGAACCCGCAGCCACCGTCCGCCTCCCCCTACGTCGTTTTCGCACCGGGTCTTCGCTTGAGTCGGCAGTGCTACACCGCGACTCGCGTAGTCCTCGGGACGCAGCGATGGGGCGCGATCCAGCGGGTTAGACCTGCGACGCTTCACTCGAATCGACGTGATTCTGTTTGGCACTGGCCGTGCCTCATCGTCCATGGCGGTGACATCTTCGTTTCGTTCCCGATTTTTTGATTTAGCCCCTGTTTCGGTGTGATATGCGGCGGAACGCCACTGCATCATTTCGTTTCTGCGTCCGCCATTCCCTTGTCTCGCGACGCGCCACCGCACCGTTGTCGATCTGCTTGCCTGCCTTTTGGTTTGACTTCGTGGGTCTATGATCCGTACCGTGCTGGTTGCAGCATCGAGTCGCCCGCGCGCACCTAGCGGCGGCGGTGACTCGGGTGCACACGCCTGTTTGATGTTTGTCTGTGCTTTGATGATTGTCTGTACAGATTGGTTTTGGGTTTCTTTTCGATGCTATGGTTTATCTGATTTGGTTGGACTAATTTCGATTAACCTAGTGATCTGAAATTTTTCATTGACTGTTTGATGATTAATTGGATTAAAACTGATGAACAATTGATGAATTGTTGGTCTCGGTTGTCCCGCTAAGAAGATGGTTTCAGGGCTGTGATGAGGGAGGGGCTATTTTGCAAATTAGATTTCAAATAGGCACCTCCGTGTAAATTTTAGAAGTTGCACTTGAGCCCTTGTCAAATAAATACATAAAAATCTAATTTTTAATTTCTAATGAGATTTTAAGAATTAGAATAAAAGTTGGACTTTTATTAATAAATTAATTGGATTAATTATTTTAATAATTTAAAATTGGATTTTGAATTTCTGTAAAGGAAATAATTAAATCCCACTTGTTTAACTGATTTTAATTAATTCGTTAACGCCATTATAGTTCGCATTATAAATGTTTGGGTAGGCGGCACCAAATAATTATCGGACCGTATTAATTGTTTGGGTAGACGATGCCCATATAAGTGTTAGTCCGTATAAAATCATGTTTGGGTAGGCGGCGCCCAATAATTGCTCAAATGTGATGTAGATTAACATGTTGGATCTCGATTAAGCAATTAATACCTCACCTTTAAAATGTTCCTCACTAAAATATGATTTTTTGATTTGATAAGATGTCTTACATCAAAATTAAAAGAAAACCGGAGATTTCATTCCAATGAGTATTTAAGACCCTCGTCTTTTGCTCGGATCTACATCTAACATGACTTTTATAGGGACATGTAATGTCGCCGCTTGATGGTTGTAAACCAACTTAATTTTTGTTTCACTTGCCCTCGCGGGGAACAAAAGTTAAGGGACATCAGTCGAACTGGGGAATTGCAATTTTTGCAATTGGTTTGGAGACCTACCAGTTATGCTATTGTGATATTCAGCCCTCGCTGGGATTATGATAGTAGGAATGTGGATCCTAGTCCATTATGATTTATATTAGATATAAATTCATATTCTTCCGATGAGGTCGTTGAATATGTGAAAATAATGGAGACAAAATAAATTTGAAAGGCCATGTTTATTTTGATTGCTGAATATTGGTCATAGGAATTATGTGTTTTAATTCCCGTCTTATTTTATTTCTCTAGGATTGTTGAAATGAATAACTTATCACTAATAAGCATTTTGGAAACGAACAAATTAGGGGGCCAAATTTTCTGGCCCGCAATCAAACGCGTCGTTTGGTGTTTAAGCAAAAAAAAGATTAGTCGTGTTGGACAAGCCAATCCCTGCTACCCCGGAGGCTGGTACTGAAGAAGCCGAGGCATTTGACGCCGAGGCTCAGAAGAAGCATCAAGAGGATGCTTCCCAAGCTCAGTGTGTTATGCTACTCGGGATGACTCCCGAGTTGCAAAGGCAGCATGAGAAGATGCTCCCCTTCGAGATGATTAAGCATCTGAAGGATCTCTTTGATTCTGAATCTCGTTCCGAGATTTATGAAGTGATAAGAGATCTGTTTAGATGCTAATTGTTTGAGGGAGGGAAGGTTTCTCCTCATGTGTTGAAGATGATTGAGCTAATCGAGAAACTTGGTCGTCGAGCTCAAGACCAACATTCTTTGTTTATGCCATTCTTGATTCGCTTCTCGATTCATATTAGAGTTTCATGGTAAACTTTAATATGAATAAGGCGAAATCGACTATGCCCGAAATTTGCATAACATGCTTTAAAGACTTTTGAGTCTTCCAACGCTAAGGAAAAAGCATGCTCATGGTGAGTGCCTCTCTTCTTACGCTCCAAAAGAAAGAAGAAGTTAAAGAAAAAAGCAAAAAAGGCTCAAGCCTAAACTTCCTTAAGCCCAAAGGTGGAATTCAAAAGAAGGAGAGGGTGGACAAGGATGTATGCCTCCATTGCAAGCGAAGGGACATTGGAAGAAGGGCAGGGGTTCTAGCGGTGAAAAAGAAGACCTGAGTGTGTCTCGTCCCAAACACTGGAACAAGTATGTTTGTTATTGAGATAAACATGTCCACAAATGATACTAAGCTGCTGGGTATTAGATCTGGGTTGTGGCTCACACATTTGTACAAATGTGCATGGTCTCAAGGATAGCGAGGCGGTTAAGTAGGGTGAAATCGCCCTACGTTGGGAATGGAGCAAGAGTTCTTCTTTGACGTGTTGGCATTTACGTTTTGTTGGTCCCTCTGAAAATGAGTCTTACACGTGTATGGGGGAATACGTGTTCGGTGTTTGAAAAACTTTTTTCTTCTTTGGATTGACTTGGGTCGGGTTGTCCTCGAAGATTAGGTCTGAGAAGCACAAATCGCTCTCGAGTCAAAGTCTCTTGAGACGGTGATCACGGCTTCTTTGAAAACCTCGGATAATCCCAACCGAGTCCTCGAGTTTGAGAGATCCCGAGTTGCTTGGATCGGATAACTAACTTCTTGAACCCTCGGAAGAGTAAGTTCGGTCGGTAACTATCTGTTCTAGCTACTTTCGACGCTGCGAATGGTTGGCCCTTTAGTTTATACTCGTTTTAAGCTTTGCTGAAAACCTTCATTTGAATGAAATAGTGATTAGGCTGTGATTCAATTATGCAACTTCCAGTGGATTGATTCCAACTGAAATTTCAGTGAAAATATGCTTTCAGTTTTAAGTCAATGCATGCGGTTAAGCCTTAAGATAAGGAAAAAATAAACAACCAAAGAATTTATAGTGGTTCAGAGACTCAAGCTCCTACGTCCACTCTCCTTGACTCTTCAGAGAAATTCACTAATCACTTGAGCTTTCTGACTACCCCGCGTAGTTTACTTACTCAATTCGGCCCTAAGCTTTCTGACTACTCCACGTAGTTTACTTACTCAACCCGACTTTGAGTTTTCTGACTACCTCCATAGTTTACTTACTCAACTCACACAAAGCTTTCGGACTACCACAAGTAGCTTACTAACTTCTTCTCTGAGCTTTTCTTAACTACTCCGCCAGTAGTTTACTAACTCTTTACAACTCTTCTCACCAACAAACACACTTAAACTACCTTCTAAAGGATTTGGGGTTTTACGGGTTGGTTTCCAACTAGGATGAGATATCCTTTACAATAAAGTACAATGCAAAGGGTAGGATATCTTGACTAAGCTTCTGATATATCTTATCAATCTAGGCTTAGTGGAATGAGCTCTCTTCGATATAAAAGCACTTGGGAAATTCTAAGTTTTTGAGTGCTTTAACTTTGATAATAAGTTTGAGCTCTTGAGTTGCTTATAAATTTCCGTAACCTTACAATGTAGAGGGTCACCAAGTATTTATAGGCAAACACCAAGGTCACTCTTGAAAAACTATCCGTTGGAGAGATAACCCGTGAGTTTTCTCTTATGGGTGTGAGCAACGGTTATATTTTAGGGTTTGAAACTCCCCTAACACGTTTTAGGCAATAGCCTTTCATGTAGCCGGTCTTCACTTTTTTGCGATGCGGAACTTTTGTACATCGACATCTTTTTTTTTGACACACATCCTTTGTCGATGTCGATTTTATGCGATCTTTGTCTCCTTCTTTTTGACTTTTGTCTCCGATTAAAGGTAGACACCTTCAACGTCTCTTTTTTTGGCTATAAACTACGAGTTGTTATAACCTTAACAACACTCGACTTAGTTCTTTTTGCGCATTTGAATGTCTTGGAAAATATCTATTTATCTAAGGAATCATGATTTTTCTCGATGTTAATCCTTGAGATATATATTCTCGATGCCTCGGAACATTGGGTTTATCTTGAGCATTGATTACATTCTTGAGTCTTGATAATTCTTGTGTGCCTTGATATTCTTAATCTTCGATCTTGGTCTTGATTTTGCGTCTTGAGTCTTACGAGTCTTGAGGTCTTACGAGTCTTGATGTCTTACGAGTCTTGGCGTCTTACGAGTCTTGAGTCTTACGGGTCTTGAGTCTTACGAGTCTTCCCGAGTCTTCGATGATATCTTGGTGATATCTTGAGTCTTCATCTTTGAGTCTTGATTTCTTAGTTTCTTCTTTTGAGTCTTGATTTCTCGATTTCTCATTGAGTCTTGATTCTCGGTTTTTCACTTTGAAACTTGAAACTTGGTTTCATCTTTGAAACCGGTTTCTTGAAACTTCTTGAGTCTTGAACTTAATAAATCTATCCTGATCTATATCTGCTGACTATACATTTTGCAGATATCATCCTGAATACTCTAAAACTGATTCCTGACTCATCTTATCAAGATCATCCTGAACATGTCATACTCAGGGGTTTTGGGATCTAATCAAAATCAAATATCTTTATTAAATTCATCTCCCAACAGTTTTAGATTTACCCTCTGGTTTTAGACTTGAACTGAATAATTGTTATTTTGTTCCTTCTATTACCCGCAACATTATTTCTATTCCGATGTTGGATATTGAAGGTTTTTCCTTCCATTTTGCATACAATAATTGTTATTTTTCGCTTAATGGTGATGTGTATGGAAATGCTCCTTTATCTAATGGTTTATACTTGTTGCATTGTGGACATAATATTCTTAATATACAAAACAAACGACTCAAACTTAGTAATCATGAAAACCCATTTTACTTGTGGCATTGTAGGCTTGGTCATACAAATGAGAATAGGATTGCAAGGTTAAGGAAGTTAGACTACTTAACCCCATTCGACTTTGAGTCTTATGGAAATTGTGAATCCTGTCTCAAGGGCAAGATGGCCAACAAACCCTTATCTGGGAAAGGGGTTCGTGCCAAAGAAGTTCTAGAATTGATCCACAGTGATGTCTGTGGACCATTGCCCACTCTAGCTAGGGGCCACTTCGCATACTTCATCACTTTTACTGACGATTTCTCAAGATATGGATATGTGTATCTTATGAAGCACAAATCCGAGTCTTTTGAGAAATTCAAGGAGTTCAAAGCTGAAGTAGAAAAGCAACTTGGTAAGAGTATCAAGACTCTTCGATCGGATCGAGGAAGTGAATACCTTAGCCATGAATTCACTGATTACTTGAAGTTACATGGAATCCAATCACAATGGACTCCTCCCGGAACACCCAAATGAATGGGGTATCCGAAAGGAGAAACCGAACCTTGTTAGACATGGTAAGGTCCATGATGAGCTTTTCCTCTCTTCCAACATTCCTATGGGGATACACGCTCCAAACCTCAATCTACATTCTGAATATGATTCCATCCAAATCAGTTGAGCATACGCATATGAACTATGGTGTGGCAAGAAGCCAAATGTTTCACATATCAAAACATGGGGTTGCCCCGCGATTGTGAAAAAGATGATCACTGATAAGTTGGAATTCAAAGGTGAAAAGGGTTATCTTGTGGGATATCCTAAGGAAACGAGAGGATATTATTTCTATCTACCTGAGAAACAAACAATAATTATTTCTAGGCAGGCAAGGTTCCTCGAAGAAGACTATTTCTTTAAGGAACAATGACGTAATATGATAGAACTTGAAGAAGTTCAAGAACCACATGATAACCAAGAGGCTGATATCTTGTCAAAGAAACGTGACAAGGAATCAGTGGGAGCATTCAATAGCTCTCACGGTGGAAGTTTATCACTTAGTGATCCTCTTTCAGCTAGTGGGAGCGTAATTGGAGTTGCATTGCCTTCGCAACAAACTCCAAGTGGGCTGAATGAGAACAGCTTAGTTCAAACTCCCGCCCAAGAGGCATCTGAAAGTGTTGCTCTTGAGGACTCTCCGGACATTGATGAAATCGATGCAACACAAAATTTTCACGATCAGAATGTACAACCTGCACAACCACAGCTCTGTAAGTCCACTAGGATTCGTAATCCGCCCACTAGATATTATGGGTTCTTCGTAGAGGAACATGATGACGTGGAGATTCCGGATAAAGACGATCCCAGAACTTACACTGAGGCAACATTAGATGTTGACTCAGAGAAGTGGCATGAAGCCATGAAATCAGAGATGGACTCGATGTACACCAATCAAGTCTGGGACTTGGTTGAGTTGCCGAAAGGGGTCAAACCCATAGGTTGCAAATGGGTCTACAAACGCAAGACTGATGCAAATGGCAAGGTACAAACCTACAAGGCAAGGTTGGTGGCAAAAGGTTATAGTCAACGCGAAGGCATTGACTATGATGAGACTTTCTCACCTGTTGCCAAAATCAAGTTCATTCGAATTTTACTTGCGGTAGCAGCACATCTAGATTATGAAATTTGGCAGATGGATGTCAAAACAACCTTCCTCAATGACAACATTGATAAGGAGGTGTTTATGACTCAACCGGAAGGTCTTGTGTCTAAGCCAAAGTCTAATCTTGTGTGCAAGCTAAAACGGTCCATTTATGGACTGAAGCAAGCTTCTAGGAGTTGGAATATCCGGTTTGATGAAGTTGTCAAATCGTTTGACTTCATCAGAAATTTGGAAGATCCATGCATTTATCGTAAATGCAGTGGGAGAAATATTGTTTTCATAGTTGTGTATGTCGATGACATACTGATTATGGGAAACAACATTCCTCTTATGCAGTCGGTTAAAGATTGGCTATCAAGGACCTTCATGATGAAGGATCTTGGTGAGGCCTGCTACATCTTAGGGATCAAGATCCATAGGGATAGATCCAAAAGGATGTTGGGGCTGTCACAGTCAACCTATGTAGATAAGGTGTTAAAGCGATTTGTAATGGAGAACTCCAAGAGAGATTCTCTACCGGCATGTCATGGGATAAAGCTGTCTAAGAAGGATTGTCCTTCTACGGAAGCTGATATCCGCCTCATGAAGGATATACCATATGCATCTACAATTGGCTCCATCATGTACGCCATGACTTGCACAAGGCCAGATGTGGCCTTCGCTGTTAGCACCACTAGTAGATACCAGCAGAATCCGGGTGAACCTCACTGGATTGCTGTCAAGAACATTCTTAAGTACCTTAGATGTACCAAAGATTGCTTCTTGGTCTCACGGAGACGGTCGGAGCTGAATTCTTGCTTGGCTATCTTGATCTGAGTTTCAATCCGTTTGTGATGATTACAAGTCATAATCGGGCTATGTTTTCGTTCTCAATGGTGGGGCAGTTAGTTGGAATAGTTCCAAACAAGATACTACCGCAGACTCAACAACCGAAAAAGTACATTCTTTGCGGCGAAAAGTACTTGATGAAGTTGTCTAGATAAAAGCAGTTCTTAAGTGAACTAGGGGTAGTTAAAGTGCGCCGCATCCAATAAAGTTGTATTGTGACAATCTTTGGTGCGATTCTTAAGCTAAGGAACCGAGATCCAATAGCAAAAATAAGCATGTCTTCGAGGCGTTATCACTTGATAAGAGATAATCGCCAGAGGAGAGATAGAGTTAGAACGTGTCCCCAAGAAGGATAACTGGTGATCCTTTCACCAAGGCTTTGAGTGTTCATGTACACACTTGACATTTTGATGGTCTAGGGTTAGACATGTAGGTGATTGGCTCTAGTTCAAGTGGGAGATTGTTAGTGTTAGTGTCCTAGAGACAATCCATTGTAAGGGCATAATGCTCAGATAATATTCAGTATTGATTTAATATTATTGTTTATTTAATATTAAATATATGGCGTTGCACTTATTAGAATATTATGTTTGATTGTTTGCATTTGTTCTTATCTCATGTTCCTTGAGTCATTCTTTGTCGTTGAGTGAGTGAGAACTTCGGATGACCTAAGCATGATTCTCAAATAAGCCCCAATCGAGGATCATCAAGAATGAGATATTGATGATCTGATGGAGATTGGTGTCGCGATCTAAGATCATACTCTTAGAGAGTGTAGTGAGATCTCACTTACTACGAGATACTAAGGTATCTTGTTGTAAGGGAAAATAACCAGACTTGAGGAAGGCCGGGTATTGGACCGTCCTATGGTAAGACTATCGTCCGATTTCACCCAGGCAGAGCAAGACTTGAGGCGGCTTCGAGGGGTCAGTAAGTCGCTAAAGGTTTGGGAAGCTACGCAGGTCGCAGGAGCGGCTTGGGACAACAAAGAGGTCACGAAGCGACTTGGAAGAATCCGGAAGTCGGGACCAAGTAGGTCTCGAAGTTGGATGAAGATAAACATGGAAAAGATTCGGGTAGTTAGTGTGGTAGATTTCTCGTATCATAATCAGGGCAAGTATATCTGTGAGTGCGACTTGCGGGATAAGAAAGGAAATCCAAGCCTGGCGGCTGAAACCCTAGTTTAGCCCATGAGAGGAAGCCCACAAAGATTGTAACCATAGTTCTATGTCTATAAATATAACTCGTATTGTACATTGAAAAGGATCAAAATCTTAGTATCCTAGGCAGAAATTATACAGTAAAAGATCATGGCTTGGTGCCCCCCTGGGCGTGATCTATTTCCGCAGACCCAACCGGGTAATCAAATCGTGTGTTATTTATTGCTTTCGCCATTATATTGATCGGAGTCTTATCAAATTGTTTGTTTGTTTGTCGGTAATCAAACCGGGTACAACAATTGACACCGTCTGTGGGAAATACAATTCCTGAGAAATAATTCTGTTAGAAGGAAAACCCATCTTGTCTCCGATCAACAGCGATGGCAAGCAATCAAGGTAATCCTAACGGGCTTGAGTTGGACGCCCGCGATGGGCACGAGGCCTCGGTGAGCTCTCAACACACCGGCTCACATCGCACTTCGCCCAGGCCAAACCGTGATGACCCACGATCGGTGGAACTGCAGTTTCCGGAGGGCAAAAGGCAATAATGGCTATCCTCGACAAAAATGCCTCGCGTTCGATGGCGAGGGCGTCACGGCTTAGGCCAAGAAGGCGCCCGGAGGCGGACCCGCGAAGAATAAGGAAGCCGCGAACCGGAAGGGGCGTTCGGCCGGCCTAATTAGCCTATGATCCGACTAAACACATACTGATGCGCAATCGCCAGCTCCTTAGGAGGCCGGCGGTCCGGTCGAACGTATTCGGCCGACTTGGCGACACAGGGGTTGAGAAAGCCCGAGGGGATTGTTGAAGATGAGGCAATAATCGAGCCTCGGCGTTGTCAGTGGAGGGCGACCTTGCCCTCGCCTGACCTCCACCCGCCTGACGACTGGGGATCGGCCAGGTGCATTCGCGGTGACCCCGACAATGAAGGCAACAGATGATCGTCGCGGCGTTTAGGTCATGACGACACTGGGCGGTCCAACAACTAATGGAGTGCATGGAGAATCAAAATGGGCGATGGGGTAGATCCTTTCGCTTCGTCCGGACTTCCCACTCCTGAGCTCACGGTCACATTGGCTCCTACCCAAAGGAAGATTAATCTTGACGACCTTGGATCGCTACGATTAGAACTCTTGACCCAGGGTCCAATGCGAAATATAATTCGTGCATAGCCTCTATGGGCACCGATCTTGACCAAATGTCGGCTCTTTTCTCGAATCGGCGATTAGGCTCGCGGTGGTTTATCTATCTCACGCCCTTGTCGGTGGACACTTTCGAGCAGCTCGGCGCTTTATTCTGGACAGCGTTTTCTTGCCTGGCGCCCGACCTACTGACCCGCAAACGTTTGATGAACGCGCAACGGGGGATACATAACTGATCGGTCTATATTGAAAGGATCGATAAGCCGATCTTGGAAGAGATCCCATTGGGGATGAAGTTTAAACCTAGGGGCTGTCTTTGGCCTCAAGAAGGGACAGCAGGTGGCGGCGCATGATGACGGCCGCACATCTGAATTCGTAACTTTTGGAAGCGGAGCTAGCAACGTCATACATAGAGTGGAGCTATCGAATCTCGACTCTAGGCAATTTAGGTCATGAACCCGAAGGATTCAAGAAAAGAGCACTCCAAAAGCAAGCCCGCTGAGTTTCAAAGCCTTTTTTGAGGAAACATTAGGTGAAGTTGATGGACGACTGGCATACCCTCGACACATCTTCACCTGTAGATTCAGGGAGCGGGAATTACTTCTCCGCCACATACAGTAAAGAATAATGGCAAAATGCAACCCCAACAAATATTGCACTTTCACTTGGTAGACTGCACTATACCAAATGAGTAGCAAGATCGGGTGCCCTAACTGGAGATTGTCTGAAGGCACCTTGGCGACGACCGCCAAGTGACCCTCGGAAAAACAGCGACTAAACTCTTAGAGGTCGCCAAAGAAGCGAGAGCGCCCAGAAATAGCAAATCCGA
This sequence comes from Stenogyne calaminthoides, assembly GCA_037126765.1. Lineage (NCBI taxonomy): Eukaryota > Viridiplantae > Streptophyta > Magnoliopsida > Lamiales > Lamiaceae > Stenogyne > Stenogyne calaminthoides. The sequence continues at coordinate 30,566,333 of JBBCBC010000009.1, read as the reverse complement.
GAGGAGGCGAGGGGCTGACCTATCCCGCCCATGCGCAAATACGGGAGATCCACTGACACACACCCTCTCTCCCCTAGACGGTCGGGGGACTAGCCTCGGCTCTCCTCCAAGCGGAAGATGAAGGCGAAATGAGGGAAATGGAGAATTCCAAGAAGATGGTGGTGCTATCCTGCGCCTTGGGGAAGAATCCAACACATTGAGTTTGGAGAAAAGGACAAGGCCGGAGTGGTCTATCCCAATGTCAATCCCACGGTGATCCGGGCCAATATCATGGGAACTATAGTGTCTTGGACTTACGGTCGACGGAGTGCCTTTTGCAACATCCTCTTCAAGAAAACCTTTGACCAACTTCGGGGATTATGATGCATATCACCCCGTGCCACCACGTCGTGAAAAAGGGTTTAGTACGCCTTCGCTGAGGCCCACCGGGATGATTAATTTTGGTCGCCGAAAAGTCTCTACCTTTGGATAGCGAGGTTAGGCAACTAGTCATTAGACTTTTTCATTAGTCGACCTTCCCAAATCTATAATGGTTTTCTGGGAAGGCCTTTTGAGCATGAATTTAGGTCAAGGCGTCCTCTACTTTCTACTTTTGTGTAAAATTCCCCACCAAGAGTGGGTTGGTCGGTCTCAGATTAAGGGTGACCAAGTCGATCTGAAGAGGTTGTTTGATTTACTCTTCATCTCTTTTTCAATTCCACCAATACCTATCAAACAAACATTTGTAATAGATAACCTTTGAACAAGATGGGGAATTAAATAAGAAAAAAAAGCAAGCATAAAAAGAACCTACAGCGACCTCGATCCAAGAATAGGGCACGAGCCTGGTGAGTTCCTAATCAAGGCCGAGATCGTCAACCCCCGAAAAGGGGGCCCAAGGGCCATCCCGGGGGAAGAACTCGAGAAATTCAAGATAGACCCAACTCGCCCGGATCTGGAAGTCATTATCGGCTCCAAGATACCGAATGACCTGAAGGGGGAAGTCATCGACTTTCTCAAAAAGAACTTGGACATCTTCGCCTGGTCACACAAAGACATGGTGGATATCGAACCGGAAGTCGCGTGTCATTGACTTCATATTGACCCATCCAGGAGGCCGGTTGCCCAAAAAAGGCAGAAATTTGCCCAGAAAAATATGCCGCTTTAGCCGAAGAGGTGAAGAAGCTGCTGGATAACGACTTGATCATGCAGGCCGACCAGCCACAGTGGGTGGCCAATGCATTATTGGTGAAAAAGTCCAATGGAACCTGGCGGTTATGCATCGACTTCACAGAACTCAACGAGTCCTGCCCAAAAGATTTCTTTCTCATATCGCACATCGATCACTTGATAGATAACACGGCCAGACACGAGATGATGTCGTTCATGGACACTTTCGCAGGTTATCACCAAATAGCCTTGCACGAACCAGATCGGCAACATACCCCATTTCTGACCGTAAAAAATCTATATTGCTGGAAGAGAATGCCGTTCGGCCTAAAGAACGTAGGGACAACTTACCAAAGGCTGGTCAATCATATGATTGCCGATCAGATCGGGAAATCGGTGGAAGTTTATGTCGACGACATAGTCATCAAAAGCTTAAAAAGGGAGGATCACCTGTCTCACCTCGCACAGACCTTTGACATCCTCAGAAAGTTCAATATGAGACTCAACTCAAAAATGTAACCCGGAGTGGAGTCGAGGAAGTTCTTAGGGACATCCGGTCAAGAAAGCGGGGATCGAGGCGAACCCAGGGAAGGTCAAGGCCATACTAGACATGGGGGCACCCCGAAATGTGAAAGAGGTTCAGAAACTCATGGGATGTCTGGCCGCACTAAGCAGGTTCATCTCCCGGATGGGGGACAAATGCAAGCCGATGTTCGACACAATCCGTAAGAAAGCAAAGTTCGAATGAACACCCGAGAGCCAGGATGCTTTTGAAAAAATCAAAACCTACCCGGCAGACGTGAGCATCTTGTCCAAACCTGTCCCGGGAGAGAAGTTGTTCTTGTATCTCGCGGCCTGGGAGACCTCTTTAAGCGCAGTACTGGTCCGAGCGGAGGGCCAGATCCACTTGCCCATTTATTTTGTCAGCCAAACATTGAATGACACAGAACAACGCTACCCATTGTTAGAGAAGTCGCCTGGCGTTAGTCACGAGTGTGAGGAAGAGACCATACTTTTTCGATCACCCGTCGAGGTCCTCACTTCCCTCCATTAAGGAATGTGCTCCACCCGACCGGACACATCAGTCGATGCTTCAAATGGTCCATTGAGGTCGGGCGTACGGGTGACATATGTGCCATGACTGCGGTCAAGGCCGGTAGGCCGCTTTATTTCATAGTTGAGCTCGCATTCCCTTCGAGGCGGGGAGTTGACGGCTTGCCGTGGGAGTTGTTCGTAGATGGATCGGTGACCTCTCACAAGTCGGGAGCGTGCGGTGTTAATGAGCCAGAGGTATCTCATTCGAACGCCCATTACTTTTGATTTTCCCCAACAAATAATGAGGCCGAATATGGTAGGTCGTCATCGACTTAGAAATGGCAACAACCATGGGTGTCAAGAGATTGTAAGTCCATACGGATTTCCTGGCTCATGGCTGCGCGAGTTTTGGGGAGTCTGAGGCTCGGGATGATAGGATGGCGGCCCTATCGAAATCATTAATAACATTATGCTTGAGGTTCGCACAAATCCATGTTAAGCTAATACCAAGAGAGCGAGAACTTCATGGCCGATGCTTTAGCCCGGCTGGCGACCTCCAAAGGATCACCAGATATGAAGGATGTCACCATCATGACACTTCCCCACCCATCCATCAAGCAAGTAAATCAGAACAACATTGGGAACCCCGGTGTCGACCTGGATGACACCCATCATGGAGTATTTGATAAGTGGCCTCTTACCACCCGATCGCGTCCAAGCCCGGCAGTTGCAATTACGGGTCTCACGATACACAATGATCAACGGGGAGTTATACAAAAGCGAAGACTTCTAAGATGCCCTTGCCCGATGTATCACACCCTAACAAGGCGAAACCATTTTACGAGAAATACCGAAGGGCATCACGGAAACCACACTGGGGGAGTGGAGTCGCCCACAAGACCCTGGGGCGTGGATATTTTTGGCCAACCCTAAGGGGCCGATGCTTTATCGTCTTAAGCCGCGCCAAAATGCCATAAATGCCAGATCTATGCTCCCTCCATCAAGGTCGCACCAGAAGAACTCACAAGCATCCTCAGTCCTTGGCCTTTTGCGAAGTGGGGGATAAAACATCATTGGGCCACTCCCAACGGCCCCAGGATCGGTCAAGTATGCCCTAGTAGCGGTGAATTACTTTACAAAATGTGCTGAGGCTGAGGCATTGGCAACCATAGACCAAGATCATGTCATCAGGTTCATTTGGCAGAATATTATCTGCAGGTTCGGGCTACCCCAGGCAATCATATCAGACAATGGAAAGCAATTCGATGGTATGAAGATTGATGCCTTCTTTAGAAAGTGGAAGATCACAAAGTTTGTTTTCTACCCCATACCACCCCCAATCAAACGGTCAGGTCGAGGCCGTGAACAAAATCATAAAGCACACGCTCAAGGCCAAGATCGATGGGGGAAAAGGGAAATGGGCTAGCGAAGCTCGGGGCGTCTTGTGGTAGTATAGAACGACCAGCCAGAAATTCAACAGGCGAAACCCTTGCTCCTCTAAATTGGGGCCCGAAAGGTTGTTCCGTGGAAATCGACCTCTACCGACCTCCAACCAACCGTTCGGCGATCATAAATAACGGCCTTGGAAAGAAACTTGGACCTACTTCGAAAAAGCGGTTGAAGGCTAACATGAGAAATGTTAGATATAAAGCGGTCGGAGAGGTATTACAATTCTAAGGTCGCGACCGACATTTCAAGGTCGGAGACCTAGTCTTGAAAAAAGATACTTTCGGAGACCCCAAAGGTGCCTCGCCCAAAGGAGGGCAGTTCGGATATCAAAGGTCTTACCAAAGCGGGGCATATATGAGCTCGAGAAGGCGGATGGAACGAAAGCCATACGCGGAATGGAATATCCGAAGAAGTATTATCAATAGGTTTACACCGCTTCATGGATCAAATCGATGTAAACAAATACTTTGGTTAACGATAATTCTCTATTCTACTTGAAAGAAAAATCCCATATGTAGAAACCAAACGGGTCGCATGAAAAACATATGATCGGTGAAATGCATGCCATATGAAAGACATGATCGATAACATACGCAGTCGCGTATGAAAGACATGATCGATAACATGCGCAGTCGCATGAAAGACATGATTGATAACATGCGAACCCGAGGTGTGACTTTAGAAATATTTGGAGGCGAGATCGCCACCCTTAGCGGTCAAGGTTATCCCCGAAACTTTGTAAGACGATTAAGCAAATGTCCAGTAAACAAGTCGTATAAATATTAAGACGATAAGGACTAAGAGAAAATCGCATGAGGAAATCGAGTTAACACAACAAACGAGTTAAAAAAGAGAATTTCATTAATAAAGACCAGAAGGTCGGGGAGAACCCCATTACAATAGACCCGAGGTCGGTAAAAAGAAGCATTCCTAATACAATACATTTTTTTGGATGAGCTAGCGACCTAGCCTACACTACTGAGAACGCCTTAGCTAGCGATTTGTTCTGCAAAACATTGTTACTAGGGACACGACTCTCTGATATGAAGGAGGTCGCTGAGGAGGATGCGGCAAAACCATTTGAAAATGATGTTTTAACATCCGTGAAGTGTCGAGATCTTTACTGATGGGACTTCTCAATTTTAAATGAACACGAGTGTCATACATGTGGTGCAAAAAATCAAAGGGATTGTGAAGGGCATTTTGACTGACGGATTAAAGATATACAATACTAAATCCATATTACATGTCGGAAATGCCCATCACCACTAATCCGTCATTCCGTCGGCACCCCAAAGCACGGAGGGCGGGGCACCTGTCGTAAATGGCGGCGACGATCCGTCCACCGGATGGCAACAAAACTTAGCAATGGTCAGATGGTCATCCTCCGGATGAAGGCAAGATCGGAAAAGGGAAAATGTAGGGATAAATGAATACGGAGGCCATGTGTGTAGAGTAGCGGGGAAGCCTGCCGTCGCCGGAGGGTGCCTCAAAATAGGGGACTCATGGGAGTTGTCCATACATAAGCTTGAGGACGATATATGGGGAGAGCAGAGGGGGAAAATGTCTATTGTAATTACGGAAATCTGTCCCTATTTATAGGAGGAGGGTGAGATTGCAAAAACTTCGACTTTTATGGGATGAAATATGGGAGTTTTATTTAATAAGACAAATACCAATGAAGACGAAAAAATGAAATAACTTCTTTCATTGATAAGGACCAAGGTCGGGAGGTTGTGCATTACAAATCAAGGCCCGGCGTACCCGTACAATGATAAAAAAAAATAAAAAGTGAGTGGTAGGGCTTCAACTTCATTCCTTCTCGGTTGGGCGGGTTGAGGTGAGGTCTTGACCGGTCGAAAGGAGGCTCTGTTGTGTAACCACGGAGGGATCGACCTCAGAGCTCGATATCTTCTCCACCATGAGCTCGGAGGGAGGGCATGTCGATCAGGGGAATGACCTGCGATTTCGGTATGTCTTCGCGAATGGGTTCCGGAGGAATGTGGCAACTGGGGGGAATGGCTTCCCGAGTTTCGAACCTCTCCACCGGTGGGCTTAGAAGATATGACAACAGTGTGGGTCGGCCTCCTAAAGTATGGAGAGGCGTCTGATCCGACTTCGTCCGGAAAAATGAGAGATCAATACCATGTCCTCAGTCTTGGATCTCAAAGAAACGTCGAGGGACCAGAGGGTTACGCCGACGAAGTTCTTTGGAGCTTCGGCGACAAGCCCAAGTAAATCGTCACAGTGGCTAAACCCGATAGCGATTCAGATGGCAATCGCAAATGCCATCAGCGTCTGTAAGTTGGCGTTGGCCTCCTCGCGGCCCCTGAATCGGGACTCACGGTATCCTCGTTTGCTTAACCCGGCAGCTCTGCTTTCGCCCGGCCAAATGGCCCTCCCTCGACGTATTCTTCTCCACCGCCGTTTTTTAACTTCTGTTTGCCGGCGGTCGACCTCCACCTCGGCGTAAGCCCCTTCACTTTGGAGTGGGACCGGCCTCTCCACGACGATCCACCCTCGCTCGGCCGAGGGGACCTTCAGTCAAGATCGCAAAAGGTGCTTTCGATTTAGTTTCTCCATCCCATACGTGTCTCGACGCCCGCCCGAGATCAGCTGGCTGATCGTACACGAGCTTGCGACTCTGGGAGACGTCAGTTCTTGGTCTCCATTTGGGCGCTGGACTTCTCCAGGAAAAAGGCCGACTTTTGGGAGTGGACCAGGGCCAAATACAAGTTGCCCGTCGCGCCGGCGGCGACGAAAATTGGCGTCATCCGCGTCCACCCCCGGGGGAGGTTCCGCACACTGCGGGAGAGATAGCCCGGCCAGTTGTCAGGGAGCTCGGCCGATTAAAGTGGTGAGCACCTGAGGAAGCTAACCACCTCCAGGCAAAATTCGGTAGGGCCGAGGTCGGGGTTGTAAAGAAGGCAAATCATCAAAGCACTGGAACTAGTATGAAAAAGATCAAGCCGTCGTGATGGGAACTTACTCGTTCACCCGCCTCATCCTAGCTTTAGAAGGAGTCATCATTTTCATGATGACCTCTCGGGCCCAGTGAACCGAGGCTTGTGGCGGCAAGGTCGGGGCAAGGTAGCGGTTTTCAATGGAGAGGCGGGACTCGATCCGACACGCCCAAACCCCTTCGTTGATTTCGGCGTGTAGGTCATAATCTCCTCCCTCACTTTCTTCCGAGCATGCTCGGAAGTTGGCGGAGTCGACCCCTTGGCCTTCCTCTTGCCTTTCTCAGCGGCGGAGGGGCCAGTCAGGGCTTGGGCTTGGAAGAGCAACCTCGGTAGGAGGCGGTCTCGGGGGAGCGGCCTCGGAGGCCGCCACTCGCCTCATTTGTCCCAGAACAGACTTCTTGCGGGAGGCCATGATGTCCTTAGGAGGCTTACGACGGTAAATGGGGATGTTGGGGACTGCAGAAACATTGAAATTGCAGTCGATCAGATGGGTCGACAATGAAAGTTTGACAAGCACATGAGTGAGAATGCTTATAGGGAATTTTCAAATGACGTGGGTATGTGTATAGTAGGTGTTAAGTTGAATTAGGGCTCGGAGTTCAAAGCGTTCACGTCCAACTTCGGTGGAGTGTCGCGAATAGTGTTATCGCCTCTAGGAAATCGATGAAGATAAACTAAGCGATGAAAGGCTATGCAAAGGAGGAGAATTAGATCGATTGTGAATAACTAAGTCGGGAAAATTGAAACCTCTCTAGTGAAGCGACTTTGGTCGCATAATCCGGTTAGGACAAGGATGATAAAAGTGCTCCGCAGTCATGGACTCCCCTCCCCAGAGCGAACCACCATTTGTTATGCCAACCCTCAGCCTATTTGGGATCCTACCAAGGCTCTGGCCTGCGAAGCGAAGCCTGGCGGCGTTATAGCCGCCCGTCTTGGTGGATGAGGGGCGTCATCCGCGAGCCCGATTCACGGGAGTTATTGTCGTCAGCCTTTCTTGACTGCTTTGTCATGGTAGATAGATAGAATGTAGCTCCGTCCATTAGGAGTGATCCGGGTTGAGCTCTGTTCAACCGCCGACAAGTGGGGAATAGCGGTGAAGCGGTGGATCGGCCTCCGTTGTGTGCTCGTTCGCTATCATCGTCGTGGCGGTGATCGGCGTTTTCCTCGGTGCCCGTAAAAGTGCTGCGTCGGGGACCTTGTAAAGCGGCCGGAGGGATCACACATATCCGTCTGAAAGAAGCAAACCTATTTTTCTCAAAAGCGGCGCCAAAAGTCCGACTTGACCCGACTTCGATAGGCTGCGGTCGGGTATCTTGTGTCGGGCCTTGCCTCGTAGAAGCGATAATCAAAGACCGCTAGTAGGCCCCATACTTAAAGGCGGAGTTAGAGACGGACTCCATCCTTTCCGCTTTGGCGGCCATACGAAGAAGAGCTTCGCCTCGAGTTGGAATATGGGTTATTTCCTCGAACTCCATCAAAAATTGATGGTCGTCATCTCCATTGTCGTCTCGTTTGGCGCACGAAACCACCGGCATTGAGGATACTTCTTGGGGAGGTTAAAGGCGGCGGTCCACCCGCAGTTCTGGCCGGTATAATTTGGCGATCAGCCCAGGTGTTATCATCATCCTGATAGCGATGAAACCATAAAAAGGAGGGGGCACAAGTGCGGTTCAAATGGGATGCCATTGATGTGAAATAGAGAAAAGCGGTTACTTAGAAAAGGTTGGGTCTCTGGAAGCTCGTCGGGGAAAATGAATGTAGAGGCTTGAATTTTATAATTCTTGGAAACGAGGAAGAAGAAGAGTTTAAGGTGTGGAACCTTAGACCTATTTATAGAGAAGGGCGGAAGGGTCAAAGTGTAAATTCCCGAACTCTCAAGGCCCGTGATGGAATTGAGTGTAGCCGGCGTATGGGAGGTATCATCATCGGTTGGGCTAAACTGGCACACGAAACGTCACCTACGCCAAAACCATCATTGTGATTACGTCTGCGTCGGCGCCAATTTGGGGAGCCGGGGTGGTATCACGACTACTCCTAAGGATCGAAGGTTTAACTTCGGGTATAGGTCCCGAGGCCGGCTGCCATAAGTCGGTAAACATCGATAGTTCCGAAGATAAGGCTAGCGAAGCTTATGACCTTGTCTTGAGGAGCGGTATTGTGAAATAACCGGACTTGAGGCCGGTGCATGGGCGCCTATGGTAAGACTATCGTCCGTTCGCCCAGACGAAGCAAAGACTTGAGGTGGCTTCGATAGGCCGGTGAAGGAAGGTTGGGAAGCACCAGCGAGTCATGGGAGCGACTTGGGATAACAAAGAGGTCATGGCGACAGGAAGGCTGGGAAGACTAACCGAGGTAGGTCTCAAGTCGAATGAAGATAAAAACATGGAAAATATTCGTAGTTGGTTAGGGCGGTTCACCATTATCATAATGTCGGGGCAAGAATATATATCGTGAGTGCGACTTGCGGGATAAGAATGAAAATCGCTTGGGGTGATACAGTTTAATACGAGAAGCCACAAAGATTGTAACCCTAGTTCTATGTACATAAATATAACTCGTATTATACATTGAAAATGATCGAAATCTTAGTATCTGGCTAGAAATTATACAAAAAAAGATCCTGCTTGGTGCCCCTCGGGACGTAGTTTATTTCCGCGGGACGACCTTTGGGTAATCAAATCGTGTGTTATTTATTACTTTATTATATTGATGGAGTCTTATCAAATTGTTTGTTTGTTAAATTAGGTAATCAAACCGGGTACAACATATCTCATGATGGATGCACAAATACCTTAGGGGTATTTGTATACCCATCCGAGAAACCGTTTGATGTAGTTCCACTATATGTGTCTCGGGTGTCTCGGTTAGTGGGAGCGATCGCGATACTCCTTTGACTTGAGGTCAATCCGCGCGACATGTGTGGGATGATGAACTTTGACCATGATGGACGCTTGCACCCAACCATGGGTAGATATGGCTTGGATTGGGTTCATCCACGAAGTGCGTGTCGGCGTGGTAGTTGAGCGAAAAGGATTCATTCCTCAAAGTTGATTTAGAGAATACTCATCTTCTCATCATAATTGGATCAAAGTCATTGTTAATGCCGTCAACTTGGACTTTGTGGCCAAGTGTGACATAAGTGATCAATTAGTGATTAGAGATAAATTGATTAAGTTATTTGAATAGACACTTCATCATGTTCAAGGCTTAATCGAGTATTAAATGAATGAAAAGGAGGAAATCGTAATAGCCCGTGTTTTGATTCTGGTAGTTGCACATTTCCTCATAACGTACCTCATATATTGAGAATGTCGATTTATTGTCTAGGGTTCAATTAAGACCGTTAGTTTGACTAATAATCGATATATATGAGGGCATATGGGTCACACAACAAGTAATGGTTGTTTACTAATTATAGTTCGTTGATTAAATGTTAAATTAGACTTAATATTTAATTTATGGAGAAATAATTAATAATAGATTAATTTGGAATTAATTATTATTAATATTTAATTAAATTGGATTTAATTAAATAAGAATTCTCAATAATAATATTTGGAATATTATTGTAGGATTTAATATATATGGAAATAAATCGTAGAATTTTTTCATATATGGGATTTAAATCCGTAGAGATTTATATGTGGGAAATAAATCTGAGAGATTTATTTTATTAAGGATTTTTCCTAATAAAGGTTAGCTTAAGATTTAAGTTGGGTCTCTCCTATATATATGAGCTCTTGGGAATTCATATTACGTGAGTTCATATTTTTCTCCATAAAATCTCTAAGTTAGAATTTTCTTAGCAAATTCATCTCGAGATTCAACGTTGGCGGATCATGCCAAGTTAGTAAACGGCCATTACGTGGATACCATAGTTGAGGAATCTGTGTGTATGCAATTCTTTGTAAAATTACATTTACGTTTACTCATATTTAATTATGCAATTAACTGTTCGTTGTTGGTGAACTTAAATTTCCGCTGCACATGTATTACGTGTTTACGTGCCTCTAAATTCCAACACTTGCATCCAATGGGTTTTACCCTATTAAGCGGTTCGACTAACTCTCACGCTTTATTGTGATCCATTGAACCCATTTCAGCTTCCATTGCGGTTTGCCAAGATTCTCGCATCCTTGTCTTGGATCGCCTTCGTTGTCACGACCATGGATGCGATTCTTCCGTAAACCAAGTCCGAAGACTCTTCTATCCCCAAGAATCGCTCGGGTTGTCTAACAACCCTCCCACTGTGACGAGGTTCTGGTTGTGTAGGTGTGACACTTGGAATATCGACTTGTCAACCGCAAATGAGTTGGCCCTCTAAGTTCTTCTAAGGTAATCTCACTTCTAGCTTTCTATCGTTCCTATTGTCTTCTTCCAAAAATCTAAAGTGTGTACTGATTACGACCTTTTGATCTTCGGGACCATAGAACATGCATCATTTAGTTCCTTCGGGGTATCCTATAAACAACCTTAATTATGAACGTGCATCCAACTTACAGGCTTCCTTGTCGCATTATGTCGGACACCCCAGTTCTCATGTGTCTCAAGGTCGGGCTTGCGCCACGTCCCAATTCTCTAGGGGTTTTGGGAACCGATTTGGATGGCACTAGGTTTAGACTGTAAGTCGTTGTTTCCAAGGTGTAACCCCAGAACGATCTTGGTAAATCCGCATAACTCATCATTGATCTGACCATTTCTAAAAGTGTTATGTTTCTTCATTCTGCAACCCCGTTTTGTTTAGGGGTGCGGGTCTTGATCAATCGATCTGAATCCTTCCGTCGGCAGGTAGTTCAAAAATTCATCGGAGGTATTAAGCCTCTACGATCGGATCGTAGAAACTTGATACTCTTTTCCTTATGATTCTCGCTTGAGCCTTAAATTCTTTGAATTTATCAAAGGTCTCAGATTTATGCTTCATTAGGAAAATGTACCCATAGCGTGAGTAATCATCGATAAAAGTAACGAAATACTCGTAGCCACCTCTAGCTTTGATTTGTATTGGACCACATACGTCAGTGTGAACTATTTCCAACACTTCTTTAGCTCTAAGCCCCTTGGCTCCAAATGCCAGTTTGGTCATTTTACCCTCCAAACATTCACAGGTTGGATATGGTTCAATCCGGAGAGACTCCAATGAACCATCTTGGACCATCCTTTGGATCCTATTCGGATTAATATGACCTAATCTTAGATGCCAAAAAGTGTCTGGTTCACATTAGTCGAGCGTTTTCTTTTAGTGCTCGAAACGGTCGATGTATTCACGGGGATGCATTTTGTGAGTGGTGCATAGTTAATAGTATAGAGATTGTTTCATAAAGTTCCATGACATATAAACACATCATTACGAAAAATAGTAACATGCTTATTAAAAACGAGCGAAATATCCATCGAGAAAATAGTTTAGAAAGCGAAATAAGGTTTTTCAAAAAACGAACATAAAGAACATCTCTTAAAACTAAACTTACGTCTTCAAAAGACGGTGCCGTCTCAACATTTGCTTGGTTGCCACTCATAGCATCGCGCTAGCGTGATGAGGATCTCACTCCCACTAATTTGCCAGGTCCGTTTGAACCCACAAAGTGAAACAAACATGATCGATGGATCCGTATTTACTACCCACGAATGGGTAGCATCGCGTACGCTAAACAAGTTTCGACAACTAGTGCGTGAAATTACCTTTCTTTCCATTAAAGCGGGTTTGGAACATGCCGACCTCAATGTCCTTTTTCACCATGGTTGAAACATTTCCCTTGTCGACTTCTTCCGTCATCCTCTCCTTCACCTTTCCTTTGCCCTTATGGCCGGAGTTAGTTTGGCTTTGGCTTTTTTTTGCCTTCTTCTTTTCTTACCTCATCTTGGCTTTAGAATAAAAAAGATGGACCAATTCTTGTAAGGCTTGGCTGGTCTCTCCCAATATTCCCTCATTAGACTAAAAAATTGTAGCGGATCGAGGCAAGTGTGAACTTCGATTTTTCATTTGGTAGTTGAGCTTTGAACTACTTTAAGTTTTTGGGAGGAATGGAGTATGAAATCGTCTGGTCTCCGATATCATATTGACGCCAAGGACCTCAAGTTTATTTATGTGAGCCATCATCCGGAGAATGCTCCCTTCTGGGCGTTCCTCTACCATCTTCATGGAAGCATGTCTCTCATGGTGATCTGGCGAAAACCACGGTTACGATGTTGGAACATCGGCTTTAAGATTTACCATGATGTCTGCAGCAGTTTCAACGTTTTGGTGTTGGTGTTGCAACACATCTGACATGGAAGCCAAGATGGTACACTTTGCCATTTCGTTGGAATTTCCGATTAGCATAATTTTTTTCTTATTCGTTTGCTAGACTTCGTCGATTGGCTTTTCTGGTTTGGGTGTAGTAAGAACCCAGTTGTGATGTTGTGCGGTGAGGATAATAGTAAGTTTTCGATACCAATCAACAAAATTTTCTCCAGTAAGCAAATTGTCTTTCAGTATATTGAACAATGGATTAAAAGGTTGCGACATGATGAAACATAAATAAATATACATCTTGTGTCAATATCGAGATCAACACGAAGAAAATCACATAATTCGATCACATGAATCATATTAAAATCTCAAAAAAATATGAACATGTATCAGCCAACATCTTAAAACAGTTTAAATGAGCCACGTGGGTGGGTCATCATTTAAATCACATTTAAGCAGGTTACAAACAGAACAGTTGCATACCTTTAATTAAAAAAAAATTAATAGTTGGCTCGATTGACCAATATAAAATTAGCGGGGACTTTCGAGAAGATATGCATATCAATTTTATACCTAAGTAACAACCATGATTAAATACATAATTATTATTTCGTTTTGAACGAGCCTCTTTGGGAGGTCATCATCGCACTAGTAATAATTCACAATCATCCTTTTGAGAATTTATTCATGTGAAAGCTTTTGGCCGTCCCCAGGAATTTCTCCAAAAGAATTCACAAATAAATAAATCATGGAGGTCAAATTAATTTGATTCAAAACCAAATTAATTATATAAAACATACTTAGTAATTTTTTAGTTTAAGATTTTCACAAGCAACATCTCATGCAAACACATTAAACAAATTTAAACGAGAAGCATAAGAAAGAAAAAAAATTGTCAAAACAAAGCGAAATTAAACATATTGGGCACAAATTATCCAATTATCATCGTCTAATTTTCCTTGTCTTGATCTTGAAGAAATACCGTCTTGATTTCTCCCACTCGTTCGTCTTGAAAAAAATTCCATCTCGAATCGCCCGCTAAGTAGCTCGCTTGGTAGAGATGCACATCCGCATCCAGTAGGCCACTTTCGGCCCGGCGGCCCGTCTTGGCGTCGCCCGTTAAACTCGATAACCTCGGCGGGGGCATTGGCGGATCGCCAATGGCAAGACGCTGCTCCCTCCCCGGCCCGTCCGCTCCCGTCGCTGCGTGCGCGTCCACTGGCAGCGCATCAGGTATTGCCCGTGCTGATGGTGCATCGCGCGCACCTCCACCCGCCCGATCACGCCCATGAGCCGAGCGCCGAGCTCGTGAATGCTTACGAATTTAATCTGCGTCACCACAGCGCTGGCCCTCCTTTTTATATGCGTTTAGTGCGTCTGCGTCACCCGCTTTCTGATTACGGATCCATTTTAACTTCTCGTCTCCGTCTTTGATCACGTTACAATTTATTTTACAAAAATAAATAAACCTAAATCTAGACTAGTCTATTACGTTGAACAAATCAAATAGTCTAGTCTACTCGTGGATTTTCTCCGCGAGAAAAGAGATCTTAACAGTCAAATTAAAACCAATCGCAAGCATGAAATAAATAAATACATTAAATACCATGACAATTGGATACTGTAAGCGGATCTAACAATTACGCTTATCCAATTTTCAATAAAAATTTAATGCCCAACAAATTTAAATAATAATTTAAATCTGAGCTCAAATCGAGGCTCGATACCGATTGTTAGGAAATACAGGGTGCGGATCTATTAAAGGGGTGTATTTAAATACATATTTAAATTATTCAATTAATTACTAACATGAATCAATCCTAAATTCATTCAACATAATAATTAAATAAGCAACAATAACATGCGTACACATAATCCACGTAAATCCTAAGCATGCGGAATCTAGGAGTTACGAGATTACATACCTCTTGTAGAGACAACCGGTTGAGACAATGGATCTACCCAAAGTGCATTCTCAAATATGTCCCGTCCACAAACGTGTCCGGTGGAAGGATTCTCACGAAACAATTTTAATAAAGGAGAAAACCAAAATATATGCCACCACCTTTGTGGATTTAATTTTTCAACGATAATTGCATTGGGGATGAAAAAATTCATACCTATATTTATAACACGAGGGGTGGGTCTAAATTTTGCCTTAGAAAAGATATGGGAAGATCTTTAATTCTTGTACAAAGTAATCTTGAATATATTCAATATATTCTCTTTCCCATAAATATATTTTCCACAAAATCTCCTCCTTATTTATAAGTAATTTTGAAAATTACCTATTAATGGGGAAGGAAAAGATCTTTGACTTATCTTGAATTTATGGGATAAACTTGTATCTCAAGAATACTTATTCCATAAAATTCTTTTTCTAAGAAAATCAAGAAAATCTTTTCTCCTCCTTCTTAATATTTTAAAAATATTAGGAAAAATACGGCAATAATATTTTCTTCTAATCTACCGTTAATTGGACTTTAATTGTGCTTTTTGATGGGCCTTTAGGAGAATTAAGATTGACTTCCAATGAGCTATGAAACTTTAATATTAAGCCAAAATATTATTCAAGTCCATTAATATTAATTTACTCTACTATAAAATTAATATCGAACTATCCATCTTAATCCATATTCGATGCTACAATAATATGGCTTCCCAATTATTTCTCGCGTTTAAGATTATCTAGTCCACTAATTAATTAAGCCAACGAAAAGCTTTATATTAATTAATATCTTTATCCTTGGAGTAAAAGACAACTCAACATTATTATTCATCACCAGTAAATAAATTTCCACTTGCAAGATTTGGTACTATAAGTCTTCTAAGCCCACCAAGGGACAAATCAAGCAAGGCGTTAACTGCATACGATTCTAGTATTAAATCTTAGCAAATCGTCGTGTAATTAATAATATTGCCAAAGATATAAGGTATCAAATCACGTTGATTCTCTTACCATCATAAAATCAAATCAATAATTATTAATTTCACACGATCCTATTTAAGGAAACGAAGATTAAGAAATAACGAACCCAATCGAGGTCTAATTCTTCTATGTTCGATCTTTGAAGAATTTATCCTCCTCAGAGTCTATTCAATAGATCATAATGCTTGGCTAGTGTAATCTCTTGGTCAAAACAAGTCAATCGCCTTACACTTCAACCTTTCACGATGGATTGTTCATTTCCATCTAGGTTGTGAATTTGTACTTAGTTACGAGGAACTCGTTAATTTGATCTTCCATGATCCAATCACCAAATTAACTACAATGTAAATACGTCTTATTTATTGAATAATATGTATGATATATATATATATATAACATTCAATCATATTTAATGCAGAATCATGATAAATAATTTATTTCATAAAATAAATAATAAATTAGGTTTGGTTATACAAAGAAAAAACATATTTTTCAAGATAACCCCAACAATATACATATCTAAATCTTTGAAAAATTATCGCAAGTATAGCCAAATGGACATTATTGATTTTAGTCACATTATTATTGACATTTTGCGAGCTCTATGACATGTTTATCAATTAACCAGAAGATTATATGCCCTAAAATATGGAGATGTAGGTTAAATTACGTGCTGGATCATCGTCATGACCACAAAATCATTACCCAAACGGTTTCAAACACCCTAAATACCGTAAAAGGAGAAATACCACAAAGATCCATATAAACCAACTATTGAACTAACTTTTGAGTGGCGATGACAAATTTTTGATCGGTGACGGCAAAACCCTAGAAATCGTGCTTTCTGCAAAGAGGTAATCTCCAAGGAACAAAATTGGAGTTGTATAGTGATTAGGACTTTTATATATGAGTAATTGTGCTCAGGGGTATTTTTGTAATCTTATAATAATATCTTTTGTTATTAATTCCAACCAAGTAGATTTTATAAATTGTATAACTCTATTACAATCTACCAAGCAATTGATTTATTTAAAAAGCATTTCATATTACACTCAACCAAACAGTATAATATCATTCAACCATAGTAATTAGTATCATTCTAATTTGTACACTTGAATTTAGTATTCAGAACCAATAGGGGCCTAAGTGAATTAGGAGTCTCTTTTTTCAAATGCACTAAAATATATATATATATATATATATATATATATATATATATATATATATATATATATATTCGTGTACTGTGAATATCACTTTCTCATATTTCAAGTTTTCCACGAGACATAATTCTGGGTAACACGGACACCACATCACATCAAGTTAAGGTATGTTTTAATTCACCGTCCATTTATTATTCAATTATTATTCTAAACTATATAGTACGATAATGTATTTAAATTTTTTTTATAAATAATTAAAGTGGGAAAAGTTCGTGGGTAATGTTATTGTTGGTTTTCTCTTTCGGCGGAGATGAGCATATTCTTCACTACTATCCTTGTTTCTGTGTCGTACGTTTGTGATCTCAACAATCAAATTAATTACTCCAATATTGGTGATGTTTTTGTTGGCCAAATTTTTTTATTTTTGTGGTTTGACGGTGGAAAAAAATAGACTGTTAACTACTTTTCGGCCATGCCTTCTTTTTCTTTTATTTGAAAAAATTAATTTGTTAATTAATAGGTTTGACATTTTTTTTCAAAAGTTATATGTAAGGTTATACCTTTTTATTTAAACTATTAAATTATTAATTATAAAAAAAAATCTATGTTTCTGGTTTCTCTCTTCTTCTAAATTTATAATTTTTATATAATACTGTTATATAAATCCTCCGTCTAGAGTCAATAATTATTTTTTATTTAAAACAAGTTAATAGAATACAGACGGGTGCATATAATTTTAGTCTATATTTCTATGTTAGTTCATATATGTAGAGATAAGTATTAAATAAAACTATACCTAAATTAGGTGCAAATTATTAAGGGTCTTACTTTAATCCACTAATCACATTACGGTCCTTTCGAAAAAGGATAAGAATTTCACAAAAATTTTTCGTAAGATAAAGATTGTTGAGTGAAAGATCTGTACGCGATTCATCTAAATCGATTAGTTAGAATTTAGCCAAATATCTTGGCTTATTATCACACGTGACTGATGTATAAAAATTGCATACCTAACCCCCCATATACTAATCTGAGTTTTTTCGATTAATGCCATTAACTCCACATCGATTTAATCCATGCGGTCACTCTACGGTGTTTGATAGACGTACGCATTAAAATAAATCATATGTGGTTATCCTATGTGTCATTCTATTTAAGACATCTTAAACAATATAATTTTTTTTATTAGGCCTCTCACGTTGTTCTTTCCGCCTCCATCATCCCAATCGCTCCTTCTCATCCATTACCTCATGTCATGCTTTTCTCGATGTCACCATCCGCCTTTCGCCTCTCAATTCTCTACGCCTTTGTTAGTAGTGTCAATTTACGAATTGGTTTGCTTTTAGTTTAAACTTTCAATTTTACTACTTTTTTATTACGAACCATTCACTTTCCCTTATAATGTTTTTTATTAAGTGAATAAAAAAAAATGATATTTTCATTATACTGTCTTGATTTAAAATTAATTATTTTATAAATTAATT